>VXBP01004075.1:87122-181462 GCA_013400115.1 Rhinopomastus cyanomelas | reverse complement strand
TCTCTTCTTCTCTCTTCTCCCTTCTCTCCTCCCTCCTCCTCCTCGTTCTAATACACTTGCAAATCCTCATTTAAGAGTTGAAAACCAGTAATTTCTGACTTGAAAACAAATATTCATCTGGCTGAACCCCAAGTGGCCACCTCTGAGATAGCCAGGGGTGAATGGGGACAGCACAGTAGGTGAGCTCAGCACAGAGTGAGCACAATATGCTCTCAATGAATTATGGCTCCGAGCTGAACCCAGTTTGTAACTTTAGATTTAGTAGCTCTCCACGAATTTGTCTTCCAAGGACTCCTTCAGTCAAATGCTGTAGGCTCTGAGAATCCAAAGCTCCCTGCAGCACAATCAAAACCTTCAGTACTCGGGTGTATTTTGAGCAAAGAATCACCTGTGGCAGGAAGGCAGTGCTGGTAAATTATGCTGTAGATGGTTGGGAGCTCTTCTATGTGTAGAGAAGGAAATAGACTTCTCCCCTGAACCCCTCTTGATCTGTGGGGAATTAGCGTGTCTTCCACATGGATGGATCAGTGCCAGTTACCTGCCTTTTTCTTCCCCTTCCCTTTGTAACCCCCAGGGAGGTGGGTGAATAGATTAAAGCTGTGGATGCCTACCTGGACTATCTTGCTTCATGCATGAACTTCTACTGTGTCCAGTTGTGGGTCCCTCAGTTCAAGAAGGACATGGAGCTGCTGGAGGGAGTCCAAGGTAGAGCAACGAGGATGATGAAGGAAGTGGAGCACGAGGAAAGGCTGAGGGAGCTGGGTCACTTGAGCTTGGAGAAGAGGAAACTGAGGGGTGACCTCATTAATGTCTAGAAATATGTGAGGGGTGGGTGTCAGGAGGATGGAGCCAGGCTCTGCTCAGTGTCATCTAGTGGTAGGACAAGGGGCAATGAGCATGAGCTGGAACATAGAAGGATCCACATTAATATGAGAAGGAACTTCTTCCCAGTGAGGGTGACAGAGCAGTGGAAGGGGCTGCCCAGGGGGGTTGTGGAGTCTCCTTCACTGGAGACGTTTAAAACCCACCTGGATGTGTTCCTGTCCGACTTGGTCTAGGTGATCCTGCTGTGTCAGGGGGATTGGACTGGATGATTGTTCCCTTCCAATCCCTAAGGTTCTGTGGTTCTGTGCTTGTCTCTCAAAAAGCAGATGCACACCCAGGACGTAGAGCATCGGTGATCTGTGCCGGGGTGGCTGTGACTGCAAATGCATTGGCCTTTGATTGCTGCTCCCATGTCTTCAGCCTGGAGAAGAGGAGGCTGAGGGGACCCCTTGCTGCTGTCTACAACTATCTGAAGGATGGAGTGAGATGAGGGTTGGTCTCTTCTCCCTAGGGACTAGTGACAAGACCAGTGGAAATAGGGTCAGGTTGTGCCAGGGGAGGTTCAGATTGGATCTTAGGAAAAACTTCTTCCCAGAAAGAGTGGGGAGGCCTTGGAACAGGCTGCCCAGGGAGGGCTTGGAGACACCAACCCTGGAAGGGTTCAACAAACGGGCAGACAGGGTGTTTCAGGAGAATGAGGTTGTGGTTGGGGTTTGTAGAGCAGACAGTTGGACTGGATGATCTTGAAGGTCTTTTCCAACCTTAATGATTCTATGATCTTTGGGAAGATTAATTTCTGTCAGGTGTCTCCAAATCTATGCAACCAAGGTCTTTCTTTTGACTTTAGAAGGTCTTGAGTAGGACATATGCCCCAAATCTTAAAAGGATTTGACAGTCTCAGCATCAGCCCACTATAAAATCAGTCCCTACAGAATTCCCCCTCCATTTTCAGCACAGAAACAGTTAATTGTGCTTCACTTCACTTGGGAGAAGCTAAGTGCCTCAGGTGGGCACCCACTTAGTGGTAAAACATCAGAGCCAGCTTGTTGGAAAAGCTGAGGGAAGTGGTTGGTATGAAACAATCTCTGTGCCTTGGTTTCAGGGAATTCAGAGATAGAGGCAGGCAAGGCAAGAAGCTTTCTGTTGGGCACAAGCCTCTAAATCAAACCTTTGGGCACGGAGCAGCGAGAGCGGTGTTTGCACGCATGCCAGGAGCAGAACTGCCAACACTCCTCTTTTACATAATGGCTCCGTGGTTACAGCTCTGTCCTGGGAAGATCAGAACTGCAGTTGAAGGGCAATTTTAGCCTGAGAAAGGTTTAAACCTGCTCTTCCCATACCTCTGCAGCTCGCTCTAGCTATGTGGGGTGGAGAGAAGGAACCTCTACCCTCTCTGTCAAAGACAGGTCATGGGCAACCATCTACAGAGGCATGAGGAAAGCAGAGCTGAGGAAATGCACATTGTGGTTTATCAAGCCTCAGCCAGGGATAAAGAACAATAGATTCTGGGCTCTGCTTTTCCAAACAGCTTGATGCAGTCGGTGTTGAGCAACTGTTTGTTAAATAACTGTGATAATCCAAGCTGTTCTTTGCTAAGCTGAACCTTTCAGGAGAAAAAGGTGCACCTGCAGGAAAGTGTCCTGGCTGCTCAGCTGGCTGTTACCTAATGACTGAATATCTGCTAGAGAATAACCTGGCAGTTGGTATTTACCCAACTGGTCACAACATGCAGCAAAGGGATTCAAAACAGGGTGATGGAGCCAGGCTCTGCTCAGTGTCATCTGGTGATGGGACAAAGGGCAATGGGTGTGAGCTGGAACAGAGGAGGTTCCATATAAATATCACAAGGAACTTCTTCACTGTGAAGGTGACAGAGCATTGGAACAGGTTGCCCAGGGGAGTTGTGGAGTCTCCTTCTCTGGAGAAACCCACCTAGACACTTTCCTGTGTGACTTGCTCTAGGTGATCCTGCTGTGACGGGGGGGATTGGACTGGATGAGCTTTCAAGATCCTTTCTGATCACTGATGCTCTATGAAAAAAACCCAGCTCAAATCTCCAGTAATTCCCCCTTTAGGATTGTTGGTGTTAGATAAAAGCTCTTACAGTCACGGGGTGTGGATGAGTGGATTTCAAAGAACAACGAAGGTGTGTGCTCTCTGGTGTCTGCAGGGTCTGTAGTGTCACTGGGCACACAACTCTAATTTCTCTGCCTGTGTTCCAGTCAATGGGATCTTTCTGGAGCACAGAAAGCCATTCAGCTCATGGTGAAGGAGATATTGAGGAGGTATCCTCAGGAGAGCTTGAGAGAGTTGGGGCTGTTTAGTTTGAGGAAGAGGAGGCTGAGGGGAGACCTCATCGCTCTCTACAACTGTCTGAAAGGCCATTGGAGAGATGTTGGTGCTGGGCTCTTCTCACAGGTCATTAGTGACAGAACCAGAGGGAAGGGCTTCAAGATCCAACAGGAGACGGTTAGACTGGACATCAGGAAGAAATTCTTCCCAGAGAGAGTGGTCAGGGACTGGACTGGGCTGCCCAGGGTGGTGGTTGAGTCCCCATCCCTGGATGAGTTTAAAATTCACTTAGATGTAGTGTTGGGGGATCTGTTTTAGGGGTGAACTTGTAGAGTAGGGCTGATGGACTCAATGATCCCAAAGGTCTTTTCCAGCCTGAATGATTCTGTGATTCCACAATTTACCTCAGATCAGCTGGAGCTCCATCTGCACACTGACTAGATCTCCAAGCTCACTCACTCTTATTTATTTAGTGCCAATATCCTGCCAAAATACCCTCCTGATGAATAGTTTCTTCTTGTTGATGGCCCAGCTTATGAAAAGACTGAAAATTAGGATGTCCTCGATCAGCTCAGAGGGAGAAGTGTGTTTTCCAACAGGTCTATGGTGACATATCACCACCTAGAAAACCAAACACATAGAAAACTGAAGTGATGCAACTCATCAGTAGAATCCTTTCCCCCTCTGGCAGCATGATGCAGTCCTCACAGCATCAAAATGAACCTCAACTGGCACATGGGCAGTGTCAGCAAGTGTTCCACACAGGTATGGACCCCCACTCTCTGTATGGAGAAGCTCAAGGTGCATGGAAACCCTCGACTGTACAGAGAGTGTGGACATGCTGAGTCCACACACAGATAGAAACTGCTTGTATTGCATATTTTTGAATGCAGAACAGACTCAAACCCCCCCTTTTGAATGATTTCACCAAAATAAATAATTGATTAATGATTAACTAAGCGAGCAGCATCTGTTCTCAGAGCATGGAATCTTTGGAAGACGAGCAGGCAGCGAGGGAATGGAAGCCTTTGTCAGACAGCCCGCGTGACAAAGGTGTGTCTGCACAGGTGGCCAAGTCCAGCAGCTCTCAGCTCTGGAGAGCTTCACTTCAGTGCCTTTTCTAATGCTCTTTTAATGTTTGTGTTCAAGCATGGATGGGCACTTATGCCTGTGCATGTGGAATCGAGCAGAATAGGCATAAATCAGCTTCTTTTCCCTTGCAGCTCAGAAAAAAGCCCCAGTGCTGTTGTAAAGGCTCAGAGTTTGTGTTGCAGAGATGCTGTGGGACGTGTTTCCACCAAGTGTTGGCTGGAAGCATTCAGCTGAGCTCATTTCCAAAGATACCAATTATTGTTTCGTGGGCTCTATTGAGGGAAAAGTTTATGGTTTGTGACCATAAAAGAGTTACCTTTCCCAGGTCCCCTCTTCCTGAAGGTGAGGCTGTACCTTTTGATCCCTTTTCACTTTAATCCTATTTGAACTATTGCTCAGAGCCCTCCAAACCCCCCAACCAGGAACCAAAAAGGAAGAAGCCCTCACCATCAACTTAGTAAAGTGAATAAAAAACCCAGCACAAAATGGAAGAGTTTTAGGAGAAGCTGAACAACATCAGAAACCTTTCAAGGTTGACCATGGAAGTAGTTAAATTCATTACAAAGGGGTGATGTGATGATCACAAGAGCCTTATGAAATTCAAGTATGGGCTTTGTAATGAAGCTGTTGACTCAATACCTTTAAATTTAGCTGGAATGTTGGAATCTTCTGTCCAGTTCTGGGATCCAGATTGAGAGAGGTTCTCCTCCTCCTCCTGTATTCTGCCCTGGTGAGACACAGCTGGAATCTTGTGTCCAGTTCTGGGCCCTTCAGTTCCAGGAGGACACAGAGCTGCTGGAGAGAGTCCAGTGCAGAGCCACAGAGATGATGAAGGGAGGGGAGCATCTCCCTGCTGAGGAAAGGCTGAGGGATCTGGGCCTCTTGAGCCTGGAAAAAGGTAGATTGAGAGGTGACCCCATGAATGTTGATAAATATGCAAAGGGTGGGTGCCAGGAGGATGGAGCCAGGCTCTGCTCAGTGTCACAGAACCATGGACACATTCAGGTTGGAAAAGACCTTTGAGATCATCAAGTCCAACCATCAAACCTACTCTACAAGTTCACCCCTAAACCAGATCCCCCAGCACTGCATCATGTTATAAATACAATAGGATGTGGAAGGTGGAATTTATCTGAGGATGATGGCTCCTTCCAACCCTGAGTGGTTCTGGTTCCATGGCTTCTCCAGTGAGGTGAGCCTGCTCTGGCAGGGGGATTGGACTGCATGATTTTTCGAGGTCCCTTCCAATCCCTGATGATTTTATGATTCTATGAGTACAGGGATGTACTTGCTGCCTCCATTTACAACCCTGAGCATCCCAGTACACCACCTGGAGTGGGACTGGGCTGCCAGCAGAAGTAGACTCTGTGGACCGGATAGCAGAGGACATCTTTGGCAGCTCTGAAGTTGACAGCATCATGGCAAAGCAGGTTTCCTTCAGTTATGTCATATGCTCATGGGGATTTAGCAGCAGCAAAGAAATAGAGCTGCTCTATTCTTAGAGCCAGCAGGACAGGTGACACAGCCACTAAGATGCTGTCAGTTCTGTCACCAGCCGACACTGCAGGCAACAGACACAACCGAGGCCAAGAATTAAATGGGCAGGGGAAAGGATCTTCCTCTCTGCAAAAGCCCTGCAGCCCTCCTCTTCCAGGGGCTGTGGCTGGGAGCATTCTGTCCTGGGCACTAACCCCTACAGCTGCCCCCTACAAAGGGGTTTGCCCTGTGGGTTTGCCTCTGGGGAGAAAAACTCACCCCATGTGTTGGCAGGGAGCCTGGACTGAGGGTGGGATTGGCAGCTTGTCTGGTAGGGCCATGCAGAAAGGGCACCTGCCTGCAAGGCAGCCCAGGTCCTCCCTCCTGGCAACTCATTCCTGCTTATGCTCCACGTGGCCCTGGCTCTTCCACGTGCAGCCCCATCACTTTTTCCCCCTCGCTGGTATGGAGCAGCAAGAGGTACAATGGAAACGTTACAACACGTGGAACAAGTGTCCTTTAGAAAAGGATAAATTAAAAGCAGCAGTGGGGGGGTTGGACTGGATGGTCTTTCGAGGTTCCTTCCAATCCCTGATGTTCTGTGATTAGGGCTTTGATGACAGATAGTTGCGCCCAGACTTGGAATTGGAGATTTCCACAGCCCATCTTTCTTCCATGAAGTGGTCCCTGTTTGTTCTTGTAGATTTCCTTTTAAGGGTGTGAATCTTCACATCTGACTTTTCTGTCTCTGGGACAATAACTAGTCCTACCTGAGTTAATCAATCAACTAGACTCTCTTTGTAGTCGAAGAGGAGGAATTGATATTTGAGATTCTGGCTCCACCCACCCTCAAATCTAACCTAAGACAAATCTGATCAGCCACATCCTAAAAGTCCCTGGTTTTACTTTGCTGCAGTTAGGGTTAAACTCAGTGGCCTGCCCCTGGTCCTGGCCATGAAGTGCAAGGTCCACAAGCTGACCCTCAGGTTGTCTCTGCAGAAACAAGATGATCCCCTGCCACACTTGCTAGTTTCATTTCTTGGAATTTTTAGGACTTTTTGGCAGAAATAAATATCCAAGTGTCAGAAGAAACCCTTTGTAGAGCCTAGGGAGTTTTCTAGCTGGTTAAGGTATCACAGAACATTAGGGGTTAGAAGGGAGCTGGAAAGAACATCCAGTCCAATCCCCCTGACACAGCAGCATCACCCAGACCAAGTCACACAGGAACACATCCAGGTGGGTTTTAAACATCTTCAGAGAAGGAGACTCCACAACCCCCCTGGGCAGCCCCTTCCAGTGCTCCATCACCCTCATCATGAAGAAGTTCCTTCTCAGGTTGATGTGGAACCTCCTCTGTTCCAGCTCACACCCACTGCCCCTTGTCCTATCACTTGATGACACTGAGCAGAGCCTGGCTCCATCCTGCTGACACCCACCCTTCACATATGTAAACACATAAGTCTAGGTAACCAAACCAATGTACTAGATTCAGACATCTGGATGTGACTCCACTTCATGAGGGTAGCTAAGAAAAATGTCCTCCTGGGTTACCCTGGAAATTAACCCACAACCCCTGAAATGCAGGAAACCCAGAATTTCCTGGTTCCAGGTGATGGAAAAAACCCAGCCCTGGTTTGGCATCTCTTCCTAAATATTAGCAAGCCCATTCTGCAGGCTGTTTGCACCTACCATCAATGAAAGACGAAGCCAAACTACAAGCCATCTGCCTGTGGTGACTTTGCAGAAAGAACATCTCTTCTGTGGTGGTCACCGTTACTCATCCCCTTTGGTCTTTGTCTAAGCTGCTCCATCTGGAAGCAGGTTTCCTCCAGCCATAATGTAGAAGGCACAGAGCTTGTAGACACAAACTCTCACAGATATTGTAAAACCTTGGAGGGAGGAGACTACCCTGAAAATTCCTCCTTAACCAGATTCTTCGAGCTCTGAAGCACTGCGCTTGCTGCTCCCAAGTGCCACCTGCATTCAACAAATCAGGAAGATCTCAGCGTAGATTTGTCCATCATTTTCTGCCACAACTGTTTGCTGGGAACCTGTCAGACTCAAAGCAGTTGTGTTGCCTCCCGTGGAAGAGTCATAATGAGAAATGAGCTCGGTAACAGCAGGTTTCTGTGTTTGTTTAAGCAAACTCTAGTTATCTTTGATGACTGAAAAGGGCTGCAAAGAGCTGCCCAGTAAGGGCCCTCTCATTTCAACAACAGTTCATCTTCCAGGATTGTCAGGGCTGGGACTGTTTCCTAATTTCAGACTATGATACAGAGATGCTGTGATGAGGATTTGGCTGCAGAGAAGCCAGGACACTGATGTTTTCCTTTAACAACCACGCAAAGGAGAGCCTCACCCCAGAGAGTAGCTACTGCTTGGGGTTTTAGTTTGTTGTTGCTGCTCTTTTCATTTCTCCTTTTCCTATTTTAAAAATAAATGAGATTTATGCAACAACATCAACATTTTCCACAGACCAAACAGCTGAGAGAGACTTCTCCTCCGAAGCCCTGGCACCAGTCGGTGGTAGAAACTTGGAATGTCTTCCCCCTCCTCTGTGCCACTACCCTGCAGATGCCAAATCTGGCGCTTGCATCCATGACAAGCGAGCTGCCTTGCCAGCTTGTTTCACTGAAATTGGCTCCTGCTGGGAGGATCTGCTCACAAACTTGTTCTGCTGGCACCTGACCACTTTCGGGGACTGTCCTTAACTCGGCGCATCTGCCGCGGGCACACGCGGCCGGCTCCGCGCTCCCGCGCGAGGGACCGTCCTATCTGATGGACGTTGTCCAGCCTTGACGCGCTCTTGGGGACGCAGCTCAGCGATTCCACAGTCTTGGTTACACTCCACAAGCCGGGCTGACATTAGCAATCTTGTCTCGCTCCCCCACCAGCCCTCCCCTTTCGTGAGGAGTAATCACAGTTGCCTTCCTCATCCGTATGGCTACAACACAAGGCTAAGTCATATGGTTGTCGAGTCGGAGACATATTGGGTCTGTTTGACAACTCCTTTTCTCAAGGCTCTCTAAATAGTGCAGAAAATTCCCCTGCAATCCATTTTGAAAATGTTAAGTGTTTATTCACGGTGTTAGCTCTGAAAGGAAAGCAGAAATGAATGATCTTCGGGATCTCCTTCATTTAAGGCTTCATGAGATGCTGGGAAATGCTTTCATTTGACTCTTGATTGTTTCTGGTTTGTAGCCAGAGATTTTGGGAAGCCTCATCAATTTGTGTTTGTTATTCCTATGCAAGGGGGCTTGATGGCAGGGGTTAGTGATGCCATCACTGCTACTGCTGCTTCAGCAAGTTTGGGAGTATGCAGCTCCAGAGGAGAAGGCAGTAAGATGCTCCAGTATTTCAGAATCACAGAACATTAGGGATTGGAAGAAACCTCGAAAGATCATCCAGTCCAATCCCTCTGCCACAGCAGGATCAGCTAGACCAAGTCGCACAGGAACACATCCAGGCAAACATCTCCAGAGAAGAGGACTCCACAACACACCCTGGGCAGCCCCTTCCAGTGCTCTGTCACCCTCAGAGTGAAGAAGTTCCTTCTGATTTTTATATGGAATCACAAAATCACAGAATCACAGAACATTAGGAACTGGAAAGAACCTCAAAAGATCATCTAGTCCAATCCCCCTGCCACAGCAGGATCACCTAGATCCAGTTGCACAAGAACATGGGCAGGTGGGTTTTAAACCTCTCCAGAGAAGGAGACTCCACAACTCCCTGGGCAGCCCCTTCCAGGGCTCTGTCACCCTCACCATGAAGAAGTTCCTTCTGATATTTATGTGGAACCTCCTCTGTTCCAGCTCACACACACCTCTTGTCCTATCACTAGATGACACTGAGCAGAGCCTGGCTCCATCCTCCTGACACCCACCCTTCACATATTTATAGACATTAATGAGGTCACCCCTCAGTCTCCTCTTTTCCAAGCTCAAGTGACCCAGCTCCCTCAGCCTTTCCTCATAAGAAAGGTGCTCCACCTCCTTCATCATCCTCATTGCTCTGCCAAGATGAGCAGAATTTCAACCAGACTCAGTCCTAGAGAAAAGCTGAGCAGCCAGTTCACAATCCACCTCAATCCACCTGTTGTTTTAAAAACAAGAGCTATTGAAGGCAGCCTAATGCATTGACTGTCTGTTTACAAGTGTGTTTATCCATCTGCACACACGCTGATACACCTGGGCCCCCACTTCATTTACTGTGCTTCTACATCACTATATGTCAGGTCACACCTGCTTATGGCCATAAATATGGGATGTTTAGATCAGAACAAACACAAAAGATGTGTCACTGCTCCTGTGCACATCACCTCTTCTTTCCACCTTACCCTGCAAACCTTTTCTTACCACCATGGATTGATTCCAGCTGTCTCAATGGTATTTTTTCTTACTGTTTATTAATTATTAAGGAAAACAAAACTTGGCCATATCAAAATCTGCTTTCCCTTCTGTGTGTGGATTTTCTCTATGCAAGCCCTTGGAAAGCAAACTGGAGTCCTCAAACACTCTGAAATGTGCCAACATCTTCACCACCAATTATCCACACTAGGAGAAAAGGTTGGACTCGATGACCCTGGAGGTCCTTTCCAGCCATGATGAGTCTATGATTCTGTGATTCTATCCTTCAGCCCTGCAGGGGAAGAAGGGGGAGAGTCACACTTGGTCTCTTTTTGTTTCCTTCAGAGGAACTTGTTTCAATGTACAAGAATCCACTACATTGAATTAAAAATACATTCATGTTATGAAAAGCTTTCTTTGCTGGTCTGTGTGAGGACACAGGTCTTCTTCTTTTTTTTCCTACATTTTAGCTTCCCTTCCCCTAACTACTCCTGTGGTGTCTTCCTAGCATCTTGTTGTTTGGAGAAATGTGAAGGAAATGGAAATGGAAATTTCTTGAGAAATACATGGTGGACTATCCATGGAGGGTTCTGAGAGCAGGGTAGGGAAGCAGTTGTCAAAAGAGCTTAGATTTGGTTGACTTTGCATCTTTGTCTTGTATTGAGGAGCAAAACTTAATGCAATCCTGTTCTGCTTCACCTCCTGTAGGTAAAGTGCAGGTGGAGATACAAATATCATATCCAATTCCCACTGCAATGTTTTGCTTTATTAGGGCTTTTTCTCTCTGGTTTATCTAGCACAGTCTGAAAAACACCTTGAAGAGAGATGTGATGAGACACTCTGTTTCCATACACATCACCAATTTCTTGTCTATATTGTACCTCCATGTCTGAGTAAACTGTGTGCAACAGGCATTACTTACACTTCTATTCGTGTCCTCAAAGAAAATCAAACCAATTTGGCTAAACCAACAGAAGTACCTGGAAACTCTACTTGAGGTGAGGTCTTATAATACTGTGGAAAACATTCTGAAACCAAAAGCTGTTCAAATTTAGGTTGGTCCACAATGAAGTGACTTCTTCCTCAGCAAGGTGTTACGGAGGAGGTTGTTTTCAGGTCAGAGGTTGAGTCAACAGGTCTGTACTTACCACGTTTAGCTCATTAATGTCTATAAATATGTGAAGGGTGGGTGTCAGGAGGATGGAGCCAGACTCTGCTCAGTGTCATCTAGTGATAGGACAAGGGGTAGTGGGTGTGAGATGTAACAGAGGAGGTTCCACATAAATATCAGAAGGAACTTCTTTATCATGAAGGTGACAGAGCACTGGAAGGGGCTGCTCAGGGGGGTTGTGGAGTCTCCTTCTCTGAAGATGTTTAAAACCCACCTGGAAGTGTTCCTGTGTGACTTGATCTAGAAGATCCTGCTGTGGCAGGGGGATTGGAGTGGATGATTTTTCCCTTCCTGTTCCTAATGTTCTGTGATTCTGTGATGTCTGTGGCAGAGGAGGCAGTTTCTATATGAGAAAGAGACAAGGGTGTTCATGGGATGAATTAGGTCTTTAGGTAGGTTGGCTGATTCTTCTGAGGATCCTCTTCCCTTTCTTTCTTTCCTGATTAGATAGGAGTCCTACTGTGTCTCAGGTACCTTAAGTCATACAAGATAAACCACAGAGTCACAGAACATCAGGGATTTGAAGGGACCTCAAAAGATCATCCCATCCAATCCCCCTGACACAGCAGGATCACCTAGACCAAGTCACACAGGAACACATCCAGGCTGGTTTTAAACCTCTCCAGAGAAGGAGACTCCACAACCCCCTTGGGCAGCCTGTCAGAAGAACTTCTATAGGAAAAGCAAGATTGACATCTACAGAAGACTGTCTCAGTGACACAGTGATGAACCTCCATGTCCATCTACACTTCAGGCAGAAGGGACCTTGCAAGAAGGTTGTTGCAAGAAGGGCAGCCTCCAGCTGTGTGACTGTCCAGCTGTGGACATTGACAAGGAATACTGACAGCCTTGTCTGAGGAATCAAGGCCTCAGAGGGTGCCTTTCCTTCACATCTTTCCTCACAGCATTCCCCACCTCTCCCAGTCAGATGGTGGACTCTCCCAAAATCTCACATGAAATACAGTTTTGCACAAGCTGTGACACAGCATGGAAAGATCAAAGGCTGCTGTCTGACTGCTCATCTCTGCGACTGGTGGGAAAAAATGTCCAGGTGCAGAAAGTACCTTTAACCCTTTCTTCAGCCTCCTTGTTAGGGAGGAGAGAGTTTTCTCATTTGTACATTTCTTTAATCCAGGGATTGAGTAGGTTGTGCGTGAGAAAGGTACAGGGGAAGGTAGAGATATTCAATATATGTTTTGTGGTGTTTCCTCCCCCTCTACTCTGCTCTGCTGAGACCACAGCTGGAATCTTGTGTCCAGTCCTGGGCCCCTCAGTTCCAGAAGGACGCAGAGTTGCTGGAGAGAGTCCAGTGCAGAGCCACAGAGATGATGAAGGGAGGGGAGCATCTCTCTGATGAGGAAGGGCTGAGGGAGCTGGGGCTCTGCAGCTTGGAAAAGAGGAGACTGAGGGGTGACCCCATTAATATTTATAAATATGTGAAGGGTGGGTGTCAGGAGGATGGAGCCAGGCTCTGCTCAGTGTCATCTAGTGATAGGACAAGGGGCAATGGGTGTGAGCTGGAACATAGGACATTCCACATCAATGTGAGAAGAAACTTCTTCCCAGTGAGGGTGACAGAGCCCTGGAAGGGGCTGCCCAGGGGGGTTGTGGAGTCTCCTTCTCTGAAGATGTTTAAAACCCACCTGGATGTGTTCCTGTGCATCTTGATCTAGGTGATCCTCCTGTGTCAGGGGGATTGGACTGGGAGATCTTTCAAGGTCCCTTCCAATCCCTGATGTTCTGTGATTCTGTGAAAAACTCTTGGGAAAGCAGTAAGAAACTGAGTAAACAGGGAATATCAGCCCAGCCAGCACCAACCTTATCAAATCCAACAAAGAACTGTGGTTCTACCTCTGCATCACTTATCTCTGCGTGAGTCCTCTGAGCTCTGCATTACCTCTGCATAGTGGTAGCTCAAAAATTCCCCTGTGAAGCACCACTACCCTGTTCTGTTGAGAAAGAGAATGGACTACAACACCTAAAAATCATAGACAACTGATCCTACCAGGAAAAGTCCTTGAAAGGTCAGCTCTACCATTCCCTGATCTAAGACAAGATCAGCAGCACTTAAGTAATTTGTCCAGCAATCACAGCAGATGTCATCACTCTCATTAATGTCCAGGTCAAGAATTTTAAAGGCTCTCAGAGTTCTCCTTTAGGATGTCTCAGAAGGTACTTCTTCTGCCCTGAATGGGATATGCTAACAGCAAAGTTTGTTCTGAAAAATCTGGAACCACCTCATCCCTAAGGGGAATCAGGACCACAGAGCCACCGCTTTGCAATACAGAGACATCTTGTTCTGGTGCTTCAGTCCCTGTGTCTTGATGCTCCACTTGAAGTACTGCAACCAGTTCTGGGGTCTCTAGCACAAGAAATATATAGAGGGCATCCAGAATTGAGTCAGGAAAACATTCATAGGACTGGACCATAACACTGGAGGTTCTTCAGCCTGGAGAAGATTGACTCTGGGAAGACCTTATAGTGGACTTTCAGTATTTGAAGAGGGCTTGTAAGAAGGATTCAAAGAGACTTTTTATTAGCATCTGGAGTGGCAGGACAAGAGTTTTGAATCAAAAGAAGGGAATTTTAGGTTGGACATAAGGAAGAAAGGTTTTAGAGATGGTGAGATGCTGAAAGAGCCTGCCCAGAAAAGCAGAAGATGTTCCCTCACTGGAAGTGTTCCAAATCAGGTTGGATGAGGTTCTGAACAACCTGATCTAGTGAAATATGTCCCTGTCCATAGCAGGGGTGTTGAACTAGCTGGTTTCTAAAGGTCATGTGGTTCTATGATGTTTTAATCTGAAATGATCTGATTGAAAACCCACCTGGATGTGTTCCTGTGTGACTTGGTCTAGGTGATCCTGCTGTGTCAGGGGGATTGGACTGGATCATCTTTCGAGTTCCCTTCCAATCCCTAATGATTCTATGATTCTGTAAATAATCCAATCCAAAGAATATCCAACACTAGAATTCCTTGCACAGTTGCACAGTCACAATGAATAAGGTTTTGAGCACCCTGATCTAGTTGAAGATGTCCCCGCTTGCTGCAGGAGATTGGACTGGATGACCTTTAACAGTCCCTTTTAGTCCAAACCTTTCTATGACTTCTGAATTACATAACCCAGTCTGAGCAGCCTGTAGTACTCCAGCCACATCGTGAGCAGCAAAAAGATCTTGTAGGACTTAACAGAAAGACCATCTGGAAACTCTGAGTTAAGGATGCTGGGCTGCACAAGAAGGAAGACTGAGGGTTTCGTGGAGATAATGTTCTTCAGTGACAATGTGAGGTTCTGCAAGTCCAGAACAGGAAATCAGTGTGACATATAATTCTTTCCTCACTGCTATCATCTTGTATGACCTTGTAGTAACTAACTTTCCCTTTTCTACTTGTGTTTATGTTCCCACCATTTGGTTTACTTCCATGTTGGTTCCACACTCCTATTCAGGTAGTTCACAGAAAAACAGAACCACAGAAACACAGAACATTGGGGATGGGAAGGGACCTTGAAAGATCTCCCAGTCCAATCCCCCTGACACAGCAGGATCACCTAGATCCAGTCAAACAGGAACACATCCAGGCAGGTTTTAAACATCTCCAGAGAAGGAGACTCCATAACCCCCCTGGGCAGCCCCTTCCAGGGCTCTATCACCCTGACTGGGAAGAAGTTCCTTCTCATTTTTATATGGAACCTCTTCTGTTCCAGCTCACACCCACTGCCCCTTGTCCTATCACTAGATGACACTGAGCAGAGCGTGGCTCCATCCTCCTGACACCCACCCTTCACATATTTCAATCCCTCCCCATTTTTAATCACTGCCTACAATTAGTTGTGTTCATATTTGAGACAGAGGAGATCTTGATATCCAAGTGTGCATTTACTGCAAGGAAAGGACTTCTGAAAGCCTGGCCTCGCTATCTTTTTTGCATGCCACAGGGCTGGGTGTGTGTGACATAGAAGCATGCAGAGGGAGGAATGTGGTGGAACTGGAGAGAAGCAGTAGCATTGCAAAACATCTGTTGGCCAATTTCAGCCAAAATTTGACGGATGGGGAGCAGATTGCAAGGATTTACAAAACCGAGTGTCCAGACAGAGGAAAGAGATATCTCCAGGACCTCTTGTACAGAGCAGACTTGATGCAGTCTCAGTCATTATCAATAGCAGATAATCATCTGAAGAATCATAAAGATTTTTCAGAAAGAAAGAGAAGCTCCACATTTTGCAACTACTCACCAGCCTGAATTAGAGGTTGTGCCTTGTTGGACGTGAAAAGAACCAGTTAGAAAGAGAAACCAGTTGCTAGCCTGGCTCCACGTGTCCCCCTGCACACAGAATAACTGATTTGGTTAATTCTTTTCATTTTGCCTTGATTTGTGCTGTTTCTTCCTTTTTCAGAACATTTCACTACAATTATTAGACTTCATTTGCCTTCAATGGAACAAGGAGCTAAGAGCTGAACTGGACCAGATAAATTAACACTGTTCATTTAGAAGATGTTCCTGTGCTGCTTGGTCTAGGTGGTCCTGCTGTGGCAGGGGGATTGGACTGGATGATCTTTCAAGGTCCCTTCCAATCCCTAATGATCCCTGGACACGTTCCTGTGCGACTTGGTCTAGGTGGTCCTGCTGTGGTAGGGATTGGACCAGATGATCATAGGATCATAGGATCATAGGATCTTTCAAGGTCCCTTCCAATCCCTAATGATCCCTGGACACGTTCCTGTGCGACTTGGTCTAGGTGGTCCTGCTGTGGTAGGGATTGGACCAGATGATCATAGGATCATAGGATCATAGGATCTTTCAAGGTCCCTTCCAATCCCTAATGATTCTATGATTCTGTGTAAGAGTGAAGCAATGAAATGGTGAAAAAAAGAGGTGAAATGGTTTGCCCAGTGTCACATGTGAAAGCAGCAGCAGAGATTGATCAAAAGAGTGTTAATGAGCTAGGATTAGGGAGATTAAATTATCCTTCTTTCAAATCATAGAGCAGCAGGACTATGGGTCCACAGATATTTCCTAATCCAGGGCAGAAAGGATGAAACCAGCTCAAAGCACAAAGAAAACAGATCTGAGGTTGGCATCCTGAAACAAAACCTGGGTCTCTTGAATTCCACAGCCCTGCCCAATTATACCTGTGATAAATCTGTGTCTGAAGGACAGCAGCCCCCCTTTCCAGCTTTTTCAAACCTTTTTAAAAGCTTCTTTATCCTGCATTTGTGGATGTGGTTCTGCTCTCACAAAGGCTGCACGAGTCAACTGGTGGGAATTTTTCATTTCTGCTAAACCAGCACTTTTCTTTCTATTTAACACTAATAATTCAGGCCCCGTGTCTCTCATTTCATAACCCAAAGGTATGGAAGCCCTACTTGCATTATGCTCCGTCAGCTGTGCTACAAAAATACTGATTTAAAGCTCTATTTTCCCCTCTCCTGCATGTTTCAAGTAATGTCTGGAGAAGAGCTGCTGCAGGTGGCCTTCCACGCTTAAATTTCCCTCTACTCTAGAAAATACGAGCTCGTTCAAGAGTAAAGAAGCTTGAGAAACGAGCTAAGAAGCACTCAGCCCTCCTCTGAGGGCACAAACAGTTGTGGTAATGAGAAATGCTGAGTCTCAGTTTTCAGTTCTGAGGGGTGATCCTCTCAGGAAGTGGTGTTGGCTTTTTTCCCTGGACAAAGAGGTTATTGCTCCATCCCTCACACCTGCAGGATGGCAGAAAGGAGATTAACAGCAGGGGTCTCATCAGTTTTCAGGATGAAAAGGCAGTACCGTTGGTTTTGCAAGCTCACCATTGTCCCTCCAAACTGTGTTCTCCGTGGACTCATTGTGCAAAGAGCTTCTCTTTAGGGGTGTCTACCCTGGGGCAGGGAGGGGGTCCTGCAACTGAGACATACTGAACATAAAGTATGGACTGGATGATCTTTCGAGGGCCCTTCCAATCCCTAATGATTCTATGACTCTGTGACTCTGTCTGGGTGATCCTGCTGTGGCAGGGGGATTGGACTGGATGATCTTTGGAGGTCCCTTCCAATCCCTAATGATTCTATGACTCTATGACTTGGTCTAGATGATCCTGCTGTGTCAGGGGGATTGGACTAGATGATCTTTCGAGGTCCCTTCCAATCCCTAATGATTCTATGATTCTATGAAAACAGAATGTAGGCAGCAAGGGAAATCATAACTGATCACAGAAACACAAGGATTGGAAGGGACCTTGAAAGATCATCTAGTCCAATCCCACAGACACAGCAGGATCACCTAGACCAAGTTGCACAGGAACACAACCAGGTGAGTTTTAAACATCTGCAGAGAAGGAGACTCCACAACCCCACCAGGCAGCTTGTTTCAGTGCCCTGTCACCCTCACCGTGAAGAAGTTCCTTCTGACATTTATATGGAACCTCAATGTTCCAGCTCACATCCATTGTTCCTCATCCTTTCACTAGATGACACTGAGTAGAACCTGGCTCCATCCTCCTGACACCCACCTTTCACATATTTATCGACATTAATGAGGTCACCCCTCAGTCTCTTTGGGATTAAGTGTGAGGGCATCCAGTCATTACTTTGTTTCTTGAATCCTCTGGCAACACTACACCAAACCAGATTTCCTCCTTGACATTTGGAGAGACCACCATTCCCATCAGCTGCCAAACTGATCGTCATCCCTTCCACATACAGCAGCGTGGGTCATCCGTCTCAGGATCACACAGATCACTCGTTTCTGTTCACGACTGCATCTCTTCCCCGGGGTACTAATTGTGGCTATTTAATATATATAAATGACATCAGAAAAACACATTCATAACATATTTTAGCATCTGGAAAGAACACAAAGGAATCTTTGTGTCACGTGTGGTGCTGTAAAAGGTGCTGGTTGTTGATAGCCACAGCATGAGAACTAATACGGAGATAAACAAAGTCAGAGCTGATTGCCTCTGGGCTTTCTTAGGAAGGAGCATCTGTGACTCATGGTGGAGAACAAGAGAGCACAGGAAACAGAGATGGAGGGTTTATTGAGAAAGCAAAGAGTCCGGTGCTATTAAAACTACCCATGAATGTCTGATTGTTGAACCTATCTGCTGAAAATAAGTAGTTGCATCACCACTAAAAATCTTCTCACCAGCTTGGTCAAAACCATTAAGGGCGGACGACGAGAGACACTTGCCCACTGACCTATGGGCACAAAAAGTAGTTGTGTTGTCTTAGAAGTGTCTTCTGCCTCAGTGTTCAAGAATCTTAAGATTAGAGCAGTGGACAACCTCAGTGCTTCTGGTTTTTTTACTGAGATAGTTAATTCTCTAAGTAACAGAAATCCTTTGTGCATTTCACCGACTTTACTCAGATTAACCCTATCTCCCACTTGCCCCCTGAAGTCAGCATAAAATGACATCTCCTGAAAATATATAGTAATTACAGACTCTTTGATTTGACACTTTTGAGCAAAAAAAGAGTAAATAAAAATAGTTTCCCTTACGACCACGGGTGTCTTTGAAACATAACTCAGAATTTCTTGTCCTAATTTGCCACTGACAAGTCTTCGAGGCAGAGTTAAGACAAAAATTCTTGAGCCAGCAAACTTGCTTCTACAAGTACAAAGGAATTTAAAGAGTGGCCTCGGGAAGAAATGGATGTAGCTGTCAGTCACATGAAAGAATTTAGAAACAGAATGCGGCGCTTTGTCAAATGGTGGGATTCAAACGTAACGGCATGTCGTTGACCCCGGTGCTCGGCAACACATATTTCAAATCCCCGAAGATTAATAGGGAAGATGGTTACAGCTCTCCCAACAGCTGCTGGAAAGGGCTCCTAGCTCACGTTTTAATTACATGTATTTCTACAGTAAAAAAAGTCCTGAGCGCGACGTAGCCTGTAGTGTGCGACGGTGTGGAACATTTATGAGATTCAGGCAATTAAGAGTCTAAACTTTCAAATGTTTCCAGATGGCAGCCTGATTAACTATTGTGCAGACTTCATGTTCGTTTAAATGCGCCGCGCGCGAAAATGTTTCTTAATGGTAGATGAACGTGTCGCGAGGGATCGAGGCGCAACTCGTCTTCGAGCACAACTTGCCACGGTGCCTGAAGAAGTGGAAAGCTCATTCGCTGATTCTGTAGACCAAAAGCAGGAGTGGAGCAGCGGTAGGAGATGAAAAAGATGAAAAGGAAGCCAAGTTATTTCACAGAATCATGGTGCATTAGGGATTGGGAGGCTCCTCTGGCCTGGGTGCTGAGGTGGGAGTCATAGAATCGTCAAAGTTGGACAAAACCTTCAAGATCGTAGAACCATAGAATCATTAGGGATTGGAAGGGACCTCAAAAGATCATCTAGTCCAACCTCCCTGAAACAGCAGGATCATCTAGACCAAGTCACACAGGAACACATCCAGGTGGGTTTTAAACTTCTCCAGATAAGGAGACTCCACAACCCCCCTGGGGAGCCCCTTCCAGGGCTCTGTCACCTTCTCCTCATATTGATGTGGAACCTCTTCTGTTCTAGCTCACACTCACTGCCCCCTGTCCTATCATGGGATGACACTGAGCAGAGCCTGGCTCCATCCTCCTGACGCTCACCCTTCACATATTGATCAACATTCAAGAGGTCACCCCCCAGCCTCCATTTTCCAAGCTCAAGAGACCCAGCTCCCTCAGCCTGTCCTCATCAGGGAGATGTATTTCTTAGCTAATGAAAGTTTCTCCTTTCTCTTCAGACCTCAGTCCCATGATCATAGAATCATAGAATCATAGAATGATTCAAGATCTTCATGTAAGCCACTTACAGCATCAGTCCCGCAGTCTTTGCAAGCAAACCTACTAGGAAGGACATTTCCTTGGGGCTAACAGCATTATGACTGTTGACCTACAGTGGCATTAAGACCCACCTGGATGAGTTCCTGTGTGACTTGGTCTAGGTGATCCTTGTGTCTCAGGGGGATTGGACTAGATGATCTTTTGAGGTCCCTTCCAATCCCTAATGATTCTATGATTCTATGATCTACAGTTTTAAAGAAAGCACCAAACTTTTAGGGCTTTCAACAGGGTTAAAGCACTTAAATTCCTCAAATAACATGTCAGCAGCTTCTTTTGGTATTTCCAAGCCTTCCACAGTCACAGGACTTTTTCTGCTGGAAACTTGTATCAATGCAAACCTCCACCCAAATATTTACTACTGTAGGTGAGACCTACTCTAGCAGACAGGAACTTGCTGCTGTTGGTGGCAACCACAAGCTACACATCCAGAGCTTCCAGAAGCTTTTGTAGGAGGTCGTGGTGTAGTTAGTTCATGTATTTTGATCTGATGCTACTATATGAAGTGAAAAGCACGGCCTGAAAATGCAGTTTCAGAAGCTTCTACACCTTCTACTCTAAAACCTGTAAATGGAAATCCCTGAAATTATCTATAATCTGTAAGAACGTGGTTTCTGCCAGGTTCAGGAGAAGCTGTTCCTTCATTTGGTGCAGTACTTGTGGTATGTGAAAGTCACAGAAACAGCAGTTATCTCACCTGCCATCTGAGAGCTGAATGTTAGTGATCTGAGTCCAGGACTGGGTGATGCAGTCCCTTCCTCTGATAGTCAGTGGAGAAAAATTCCTATATCCAAAGTCAGATTCTTTTCCCATCAATCAGACCCTGGGTGGAGGTCTTTGAAAACTCCTCTGGCTCTCCACTGTTGATAAAAGGAACCTGGTGTGATTCCTTTAGATGTAGATCCATCTATAGATGCTCAAAGTATGTGAGAGACATCCTGGAGCTGATGGACATTATTTAGGCTGAATTTAAAAATAGATGTTATAATTTTCACATCTAACTCTCGTTTGTGTCAGGATCAGCAGTGATTAGAAAAAATAAATGAAAACACCCACATTTCGTCAGAAGCTCTTAGAATCATAGAATCATTGGAAGGGACCTCAAAAGATCATCCAGGCCAATCCCCCTGACACAGCAGGATCACCTAGACCAAGTCACACAGGAACATGTCCAGGCAGGTCTTGAACATCTCCAGTGAAGGAGACTCCACAACCACCCTGGGCAGCCCCTTCCAGTGCTCTGTCACCCTCACCGGGAAGAAGGTCCTTCTCATATTTATGTGGAACCCTCTATTTTCCAGCTTACAACCATTGCCCCTCATCCTATCATTAGATGACACTGAGAAGAGCCTGGTTCCATCCTCCTGACACCCAGACTTCAAATATTTATAGACATTAATGAGGTCACCCCTCAGTCTCCTCTTCTCCAAGCTAAAGAGACCCATCTCCCTCAGCCTTTCCTTATCATGGAGATGCTCCACTCCCTTCATCACCTCTTCTCATAAGGGAGGTGCTCCACCTCCTTCATCATCCTCATTGCCCTACACTGGACTCCCTCCAGCAGCTCCACATCCCTCTTGAACTGAGGAGCCCGGAACTGGACACAACACTCCAGATGTGGTCTCTCCAGGGCAGAGTAGAGGGGGAGAAGAACCTCTCTTGATCTGTTAACCAACCCCCTTCTGGTCCACCCCAGGATGCTGCTGGCCCTCTTGTGCCTGACTTTCAACCTCAATGAAGCTAGTTCAATGTAGCTTCCTTCTGAGACGATACCATTGAAGCCATTAGCTATGTCCTTAAACCTGTGAGGACACAAAACGACACCTTAGCAATTCTAACCGAAAACTGGAATCGCATGAAAACGTTTTCATAAATCCAGGAGAAACAACAGAAACCTACCCCTAGGCAGTGGTTCCCAAACACCTGTAAAGGAAATTTGTGAAGCACGTTATGAGGTGTGTTGGGTGTGATTTTAACTAGATCAGAAGTGATAACAGACAATCCCATCACCTGCTTCCACGTGGGAAAAACACACAATAAGAAAAAGCATGAGAAGCAGCCAAGAGGAGATAAAGTCTGAGCTACGATGAAAAGAAAGGGTACTGTGTCTTCCTTTTGTTTAACGGTGGCTTAACGGAGCAGGATGGGCTTGAGAAGAGCTAATTGGTTTAGAGCATAAAGTGTGGACACTGGACTTGCCTTTGCAGTTTCCCTGATGCCTTGGATAAGCCACTTGGCTCTCTGCTGTCCTCTTCTCAACTGTCTTGATGGCTCAGCTTGCAAACACAGTCGATGGAGACAGGAGATTTTCTCTGGAGATGATTAAAACCCACCTGGACATGTTCCTGTGTGACTTGGTCTAGGTGGTTTTGCTCTGGCAGGGGGGTTGGACTGGATGATCTTTCGAGGTCACTTCCAACCCCTGATGTTCTGTGATCTCTTTGACCATAGTCCTGCACCTCTGGCAGGGGGGTTGGACTGGATGATCTTTCGAGGTAATTTCGATCTCTTTGACCACAGTCCTGCACCTCTGGCAGGGGGGTTGGACTGGATGCTCTTTCGAGGTCACTTCCAACCCCTGATGTTCTGTGATCTCTTTGACCACAGTCCTGCACCTCTGGCAGGGGGGTTGGACTGGATGATCTTTCGAGGTAATTTCCAACCCCTGATGTTCTGTGATCTCTTTGACCATAGTGCTGCACAAGGGTTCAAAGTGTGATGCCATCTGGTAGGTAGAATAGAGCTCTTAAAGTCCAGTTTAACTCCTCCTTGACTGGGATTTCATTGACTGAAGTGAAAAAGAACTCCAGATGACGGCATGTGAACTCCACTGGTCAGTGAATCATTAATTAAGGTAACGTTACATTTAAGGACCATGATTATTGACCAACAAATTGTGCATCTGCCTTCCACTTCTATTTCTGTTTTTCAAGTGTCAGTGGATACTGGCTCTGTTTCTCTCATTGCTATGAGAGAATTGAGGGGTTCTTTGCAGCAGCCCCTCACTTCCAGAAGGACACAAAACTGCTGGAGAGAGTCCAGTGCAGGGCCACAAAGATGATGGAGTGGAGCATCTTCCTGATAAAGAAAGCTTGAGGGAGCTGGGTCTCTTGAGCTTGGAAAAAAGGAGGCTGAGGGGTGATCCCATTAGTGTTGGTAAATATGGAAAGAGTGAGAGTCAGGAGGATGGAGCCAGGCTCTGGTAAGTGTCATCCTGTGATAGGACAAGGGGCACTGGGTGTGAGCTGGAACAGAGGAGGTTCCACATCAATGTGAGAAGGAGCTTCTTCACAGTGAGGGTGATGGAGCAGTGGAATAGGCTGCCCTGGAGGTTGTGGAGTCTCTTTCTCTGGAGACATTTAAAACCCACCTGCACATACTCTTGTGCAACTGGAGGTGGTCCTGCTGTGTCAGGGGATTGGACTGGATGATCATTTGAGGTCCCTTCCAATCCCAAATATCCTCTGATTCTGTGATCTTTTCAGAATTATATTAAGATACTGCTGCTAAAAGAAGAAGAGCTGCTGGGATATCCATGGCTGTACAGCACTGCTAATCTCAGAGAGAAAACTAAAATCACACAAAGTTCTTTCCTCTAAGAAACAAACACCTCTTCAGTGCAGCAATGTGATTAAAAAGAAGCTTCCACATCTGAATTCTAATGAAGTCATTCCTCTTTTTTCAATGGTTTATCAGCACTCCCTTTTCCAGATCCTCCGTGTGATAGATTAGTCTGTTTGGCTCTGATAGGCAATAAAAACAGACCAGTCAGTCTGTTAGTTCTATAAGCATCTTGCATTTAAGAAATAATATAAATAGCAGGAAGACAGGGGGAGGAATCAATGTGTCAATTATTTATATAGAAAAAAAAGCCTACCTAGTAAAATGAAATTGCTTAGTTCCTAAAGGGCAGAGATGAACTTTTTTGGCTGCTTATGCAGAAACGTTATAAATATTTAAATGTAAATAATAAAATCTTTACATGCATAAATAAACATGAGATTGATATTACACAGACTACAGCAGCGGAATATGACAACTGCTGCTTCTTCAGGAAAATGGATATTTCCTGTGACTGAACTGAGAATAAACTCCAAGCTAATAGCACACCTCACACACATTTCGATGCCACTTCTGCTTTAAAGCAAAAATTTCCCTTGGTTAGTTGTTTTGTGTAAAGCCTGAAGATCTCTCTGGAACAAATATATAGGATGAGACAAAACACAGGTTCTTATTTCTTCAAACACAGTTATCTCCAAGGGTACTTGGCTCAGTCCAGATGCAGGAATTTTAAGAGCTAGTGAGATATTTTGTCCTTGTTCTGGTCCTCATGACTCCTAAGAACAAAGAGGTTGACTCGCCTGAAGGTTGAGTCATTAGCCTGAGATGTGGACCTTGTATGAAGAATCAAGTTGTGGTCTCCTGGCTTCTTTTTTGTTTCAGGAGATGGTCTAGTGGTCAGTGTTTGTAGGGTAGGTGGTTGGACTTGATGATCTTCTCATTGGCATCTAGTGATAGGACAAGGGGCAGTGGGTCTGAGCTAGAACAGAGGAGGTTTCATATAAATACCAGAAGGAGCTTCTTCACGGTGAGGGTGACAGAGCACTGGAACAGGCTGCCCAGGGAAGTTGTGGAGTCTCCTTCTCTGGAGACATTCAAGACCCACCTGGATGTGTTCCTGTGCAACTTGGTCTAGGTGATCCTGCTGTGGTAGGGGGATTGGACTAGATGATCTTTTGAGGTCACTTCCAACCCCTAATCATTCTGTGATTCAAAGGTCTTGGAGGTCTTGTCCAACTTTGATGATTCTATGACTCCCACCTCAGCACCCAGGCCAGAGGGGCCTCCCCAGACCCATGTCTCACGCTGCAGCAGAAGTGATGATCACTCTCCTTTGCTGTGACCCACAACCTGACTCACTGCTGCTTTTTGTTTTAAGCCACAATGAATCAGTGTTTGCTCAACTGGTTGTATCATGGAATCATAGAAAGGTCTGGGTTGGAAGGAACCTTCATGGTTATCTAGCTCAAACGGTCCTGCCATGGGCAGTGACACCTCCCACTAGACCAGGTTGCCCATAGCCCCATCCCACCCGGCCTTGAACACTTCCAGGGGTGCATGACCTCCCTGGGCAACCTGGTCCTGCGTGAGGTACAACTCCACAAAAGAAGCCAGGTTCAAGCCCATTAGTACAATTTTACCAGGTTTGGGTTTGAACTTTTCGTTCTGTCTATATGATGAATAAAATGACTCATGGATGAGTTAGAGGTCAGACCCATCCTGCAGGTAAGGGGAACAACCTATCTTGTAGACACATGCCTAGCTTCTCCTTCTCTCCAGACAGGATGGCAGTGTCCAAACTGCCTGTTGGGAGCAGTCCATCGCATGTGCAAATCCCCTGGACCGTGCCCTGGCATCGTCTAGGAGAGTGCTAGCCCGTGGAAGCCAAAACCCTACAGAAAGAATGTGAATGACTGCATACTCTGGATAACTGGGAGATGGAGGCTGAGAACATGCTTTGGCTTTGATTCGTTTGTTGGTGTAAGCACAGCCTTTGTTCCCAGTAGAGAGTTATGAGCTCTTGAAGAACTCCATGTTTACGAAAAGACTCTAGAGACAGGCTGTAGGACTACAGGAAATTCTATGATTAGCCTCTTTTCCCACAGATCCATTTATTTCAGTCCTTCCCCTTTGCTAGCATGAACTCATTTTGTGGTGTGGAGCTTTTCTAGGCTCCTAATCCACAGCACCATCTGTATGACTTTGCCAACTGTACTCTTGACTGTAAATACACCGACTATAAAAATACTCCGGGAACGCTAAATAAAGAAGTTTGAGGTTACAATTTGATGTCAAAAATAACAGCAGCAACAAACCAAAACAAAGGCCTTGAGAAGGTTGTGGAACCACATCATTTTGCCCCTATACTCGGCACTTGCGAGACTGCACCTCGAGTGCTGTGTCCAGTTTTGGTCACCACAGCACAGGAAGGACATTGAGGTGCTGGAGCGAGTCCAGAGAAGGGCAACCAAGTTGGTGAAGGGGCTGGAGGACATGAGGAGAGGCTGAGGGAGCTGGGGTTGTTTAGTCTGGAGAAGACTCAGAGGGGACCTTATTGCCCTCTACAACTACTTAAAGGAGGTTGTAGCAAGGCTGGTGTTGGTCTCTTCTCTCCAATTAGTGATGACAGGATGAGGGGAAATGGCCTCAAGTTGCATCAGGGGAGGTTTAGATTGGATGTTGGAAGGAAATTCTTTACTGAGAGGGTGATTAGATACTGGAACAGGCTGCCCAGGGAGGTGGTGGTGTCACCATCCCTGGAGGTGTTTAAGAAACGAGTGGACGTGGCGCTTAGGGATATGGTCTAGAGAAAAGGAGAAAAGGTTGGACTCTATGACCCTGGAGGTCCTTTCCAGCCATGATGACTCTATGCTTCTATGATTCTATTCCATCTCTGTCTTTGGCGTTATTTGAACGACAGAATTCAAATGTGAGACCACCTGCCCAAGCGAGAGATGGAAAATGTTCCGGATTGTTGAGCACTCCATGGACTTGCCCGGCATCTCAGCAAAGAGCTGTTTAGTACAGGTGTTTAATTATGACACGCCGGGGAAGCTCGTGGCATCCTACCCTCGGTAGCCTCACGCTCCCACCTGTGCGGTGGACGTGTGTCGGCAAAGAGAGCTGAGAAAACAGATAGACTGCAACGCGTGCCGCTTCCCAAACTGCTCTGGGGCTTTTCTGACTTAGTGGGAGGAAACGGGCTCATTGCATAAAAGCCACAGGTACCCACGGCGTGAGCCCAGGCGTAACGCTCCATTAGGAAACTCTTTGAAGTTACACGGTCTGGAATGGAAGGCGGCTCACGAGCACTTTGGATCGGGACACCACGCTGAGGGTTTCTGTCCAGAAGCCTGAGAGCATCAACTTAAAAAACAATCAAAAGAAAGCTGTCTGGAAAATGTCCAGGGCAAACATTGTTTTTCCTTCTGAAAGTGCTGAGTTGTGGAGCACAGAATGTGTGGTGGAAATGATCTGACTTCAGTTCATTCTAGCCTACCCAAAACACACAAGAGAAGAATGGAATGTCCTAGTAAACTCAAAATACTCCCGTCTCACCCTTTTTCCTTCTTTATTTTTGAGATGAGACCCTCTGAATTTCTATTTTTAAGAACTTATAATTAAATAAAAGTTTGTTCCAAGTTTAGTTGTTGTCCTTCAGGGTTACTAAAAAAATATCCCATTCTTCTCCACGTGTCCCTCTCCCTCTGTTCTCTTTTTTCTAAATCACACTCAAACAATTTAAAACTGATTTCCTTCCTAGATTTGACCTAGATCCAGGTTACAGGATTTCTAGCAGGAGGAATGAGTGTATCTGATCACAGAATCACAGAATCATTCTGGCTGGAAAAGATCCCTGAGATCATCAAGTCCAACCTTCTACCCGACTTTACAAGTTCACCCCTAAAGCAGATCGCTCAACACCTCATCCAGATGATCTTTAAACACATCCAGGGATGGCAACTCAACCACCTCCCTGGGCAGCCCCTTCCAGAGCCTGACCACCCTTTCTGTGAAAAAATTCCTCCTAATATCTAGTCTAAACCTCCCCTGTTGTAACTTGGACCCATCACCTCTGGTTCTGCTACTAATTGCTTGTGAGAAGAGACCAGCACCAACCTCTCCAGAACACCCTTTCAGGTAGTTGTAGAGAGTGATGAGGTCTCCTCTCAACCTTCTCTTCTTCAAACTAAAGAGGCCCAGCTCTTTCAGTCTTTCCTCAGAAGATTTATTCTCCAGGCCCTCCACCAGCTTCGTTGCCCTCCTCTGCCCCCACTCCAGCACCTTCACATTTCTCTTGCATTGAGGTGCCCCAAACTGGACACAATACTCAAGACGTGGCCTCCCCAGTGCCAAATACAGGGGGATGATAACCTCCCTACTCCTGCTGGCCACACTATTTCTAATACAAGCCAGGATGCCTTCTTGGCCACCTGGGCACACTGCTGGCTCATATTCATCTTCCTGCCAATTAAAACCCTCTCTGCCAGACGGCTCTCCAGCCACACCTCTCCAACAACATTAGGGATTGGGAGGGACCTCAAAAGATCATCCAGTTGAATCCCCCTGCCACAGCAGGATCACCTAGATCAAGTCACACAGGAACATGTCCAGGAGAGTTTTAAACATCTCCAGAGAAGGAGACTCCATGTAGCACAGGAACCTGGTTACTCATAGGTTCCAATTTCAGTGTAAAAATAGATGCTATTGTCTCCAGAGCCACACTCAGAAAGCAGATACTCAGAGTGGATGAGTGCCAAGGTTCCTCACACTCTTACAAAAGTCTCAGCCATAACACAGAAGCTATTGGGTTTATTCCTCCTGCAGAAAGCAGCCATAATCCTCAAAACAACAAAGAAGACATAACTAGGCTTTTGCAGAACAAGTTGACCAGCACAGAGTCAATATGGAGTCACGAAACAGCCCCTGGGCTTTGCTACCTGGGGTAGGATTTTCATCTCCCTTAACTTTCAAACATCAGGACCAAGTCTAAACCAGCCAGCTGGGATTGTTTGACAAGCAATGGAGAAAAAGTGGATCCATCAGGAGTTAGTTCACCTCTGTTTGGTGACTATTTTGGGGCAAGGTAAGTGAACTACAAATGGTTTATAGAAGAGAGCAGTTGGCTTCCTTAGAGTAGGTGCTTAATTTTGGCAGATTTGTTTGGTTTGTGAGGTAAAGTTTTGGTTGTGGGGTGAGAGGTGGAGGTTTTGGGTGAGAGGTGGAGGTTTTGGGGGTGGTCTCTGTAAGAAGACTCCAGGAGTTGCCCCCATGTCAGGCAGAGATAAGTTTTGGCCACATGCAAAGTGGACCCAGAGCTGCCAAAAACTGACTCCACCAGTGATGCCAGTGGATTCTCTGTGATGACTTGTTGAAGAAGGGTAATAAGATGTTGGGTAGCAGCTGTGAGATGAGAGAGAGAAATGTGAGGAGCAACCCAGAAGAAACCAAGGTCAGTGAAGAAGGAGTCCTCCATTTGCTGCAGCAGACATTTTCCTGCAGCCTGTAGAGAGGACCATGGTGTAACAGGTGGTACTGCTGCAGCCCATGGAGGACAGCTTATTGCAGCAGGAGGATGTGTTCTGGTGGAAGATACAGCCCATAGAGAGGAGTCCATGGAGGACAGTTTATTGCAGCAGGAGGATGTGTTCTGGTGGAAGATGCAGCCCACAGAGAGGAGTCCATACAGGAACAGACTTGCTGGCACAAACAGCTTGATCAGCCTGTTCCTGAACGACTGTATCCCATGGAAAAGGACCCTCACTGGGGGTCTTGAAGGACTCCAAGGACTTGTCAAGGACTGTATCCCATGGAAAGGATCCCATATTGGAGCTGGAGAACATCATGGTGTGGAAGGAGTGGCGGGGACAGTGTTATGTATATGTAAACCCCATTCCTCATCCCTTCTGTGCTGCCCAGGGGAGAGAAGACAGAAGAGTCAGGAGAGAGGATGAGCCCAAGAAATCATGGGGATGTGGGAGAAAGGTGGTTTGAGTTGTGCTTTTTTAACCCACTATGCTACTCTGTCATTAAGAGATGATAAATTGAATGAATCTTTGCTAAGTGAAGCCTGTTTCACCCATGAGTAACCAGTGAGTGATCTCCCTGTCCTTATCTGCACCCACAGGCTTCTCCATTGTTTTCCAAGTGATGTCTCTGGGAGGGTTTCATCTCACTTAACTTCAGCTGCTTAACCAGGCCAACAGTGCAAACATTCCTATCTGAGATCACAGCATCACAGAACATCAGGGATTGGAAGGGATCTTGAAAGATCATCCAGTCCAATCCCCCTGGCAGAGCAGGATCACCCAGACCAAGCTGCACATGAACATATTCAGGCAGGTTCTAAACACCTCCAGAAGTTTCTGTTAATAATGAGCAGGGAGATTTAGGCACTTTCAGAGCAGACTTCATTGAGATGGAGAGGGAGGCACTTCTGAGGCAGAACCCATTAGGCTGCTAGGGATTTATTCTAAATATTTCCATTTTTCCTTATTCATCACCAAGAAAGATTGGACCATCAGCTCCACTAAGGATGTATTTTCTGAAGTCAGGCAAAACCTGACTGTGCCAACAGAGTTTTATGCTCTGATTATAAAGTCTCAAGGAATTGCCCTTTTGCTCCTGTACAGTTGGGTCCTGATGAGCAGCTCTTTCATGTGACTGAGTTCTTTGGTCGTGAAGCTTCTGCACTGCACAGGAAAAGATGTAATGAAGGCATGTGGTGTCTCCTCACTACCTCAGCTGTCACTGAGGTGAAGAAACAGTGCTCTGTTGCAATACTTCTGGCTTTGTTCTTAAAGGAATGTAGATCTCCAGGCTAGGTCTTGAGAGAGTTGCCTAGCCCAGTACCTAACTAGTGCCCAACCGTTTTCTTCAGCATAAAGGGTGAAAACTGTGGGCTGGTGGACATTCCAGAAAGGTGAACCTGTTCTTGTGAAACCTGGCTGGTCTTAGACAGACAATCATAGAATCATCATGGCTGGAAAGGACCACCAGGGTCAGCAGATCCAACCCTCATCCCAACAGCTCCCTAAACCCTAGATCATGGCCTCAAGTGCTCTAGCTACTTGGTTTTTAAACGCCTCCAGGGATGGGGACTCCACCACGTCCCTGGGCAGCGCCCAACCACTCTCTCAGTAATGAACTTCTTCTTAAGATCCGATCTAAACCTCCTCTGAAGCAACTTGATACCTTTTCCTCTCCTCCTATTGTTAGTAATTTGGGAGAAGAGACCACCAGCATCAGTCTTGCTACAACCTCCTTTTAGGAGATGGGCAATAAGGTCTCCTCTTCTCCAGACCAAATAACCCCAGTTCCCTCAGCTGCTTTTCACAGGCCCTGTTTTCCAGGTTGCTGTGGACCCTCCCCGACAGACTGGCACGTCACTGTCTATCAAGGATTCATTTGCCACTCAAACACACTTGATTCTTCCTTTTTTTTTGTTTGTTGGCAAGATATTTGTCAACAATTATGGAGCTGCCAGATGGAGTCCAGCACAGAGCACCAAGGATGATGGAGGGGAGCATCTCCCTGATGAGGAAAGGCTGAGGGAGCTGGGTCTCTTTGTTTGGAGAAGAGGAGACTCAGGGGTGACCACATTAATGCCTATAAATATGTGAAGGGTGGGTGTCACAATGATGAAGCCAGGCTCTGCTCAATGTTGTCTAGTGATAGGATGAGGGGCAATGGGTGTGAGCTGGAGCAGAGGAGGTTCCATATAAATATGAGAAGGAAATTCTTCCCAGTGATGGTGACAGAGCCCTGGAAGGGGCTGCCCAGGGGGTTGTGGAGACTCCTTCGCTGGACAAGTTTAAAACCCACCTGGACATGTTCCTGTGTGACTTGGTCTAGGTGATCCTGCTGTGGCAGGGGGATTGGACTAGATGATCTTTTGAGGTCCCTTCCAATCCCTGATGTTCTGTGATTCTGTGAAGTCACCCAACTAATTTACCAAAAGACTTAATAGGATTAGCTGAGATCAAGTATGAAGCCCCAGCTCTTCTTGTAGTCTAGATTCAAACTACAAAGAGTTCTACAAAGCAGTATGGAATCTTGGAACTCCATCCAATCAGACACTTTAAGTTTTAAAAACTTTCCAAATTTATGACAAATTAAGCTTCAGGAAAACAAAATCTTAATTTGTAAGAAATCAGAATTTTGCAATATGAACCACAGAATTATTTGGGATGGATGGCAGGGACCTTTGAAGATCTTCTAGTCCAACCTCTCTGTCATACATGGGGTCATCTTCAGCTAGATTAGGTTTCTTAAAGCCCCATCCAACCCAACCTTTAAGATTTCCAGTGATGGGGCACCTACAACTGCTCCAGGCATCCTGTTCCACCCTTATAAATAAAATCAGTCCAATTTGAATCCACACTTTCAGCAGCATGTCTGTTTGAGAGTGGAATGTTATTTCAACACAACCTAAGAGGTGTTCAGAACATGAAGGCAAGTGTGAGTCATTAATCTTAACTCTCACTGGAATTGCTAAATCAGAATCTCAGGCATTTAGATGTTGGCTTTTGGTTTAACTCAATCTTTCCAAGGCAGAAGCTTGTGTCTTGGAATTTCTAAATCAGAATCTCAGGCATTTAGAGGTTGGCTTTTGGTTTAACTCAATCTTTCCAAGGCAGAAGCTTGTGTCTTGAAGGTAACTGTCTCAGAAATCCATGCTAACTCTTCTTGTACTGAACATGAAGTGGTTTGCTTGCAATGCTTGCTAATATCCAAAAATCTCTTCCTACTTCTGCTAGAATTACAATTTCTTCTGTTGACCTCTGTGTCCTGGTAGTAAACAATTAGCTTTTAAATGCAAGGAGCTTTTAAATGGAAAGCCAGTGGTTTTCAGCTCTGAGACCTTATTATTGAATTACCACAAAGGCAGCCCACTGATCCCAAGTTTTGGACCAGGACTTTCAATTCTCTTTTGTCTTGAGCACCCATTCTTAACGGTTCTTTGCTGCCTTTGAAAGCATCTCCTTGGGTCTAGCAGTTTACTTGCTTGACCTAGAACCGTCGGTACGGTGACACTGGTCACCAGGATGGGATTCATCTTGCTCAACAGAGTAAAGCAAACACCTTCAAAGAGCAGTTCCTCCCAATAACACCCTGCAGAGGGAAGCTTGGCAACTGACTTTGACCAGATGCTAACTAACAGAGAACTAAAACCAAGCATAACAAACCCCACTAACAACATCTAACTCAAGTCAGGTCATTTTTTTACTGGTTATTACTGCTTTCTCTTAAAAAAAAAGAGATCTCCTGTGTTTGCTTTTGAGAAGGAATACGATTCTGTCTTCAGGGTATTCCAACGTTCAGTATCAGTAACACCATTGTGTAACTGTTTAGTAAGTGGCTTGTAAGGATGCATTTAGTATTTAGTAATTTAAGAAAAGAAAGCAGTATTTCTTTGTTTATAGGAGAACCCCACTGTTAAGCATCTCTCCAGCTAATGTTTAATAACTACCTGGCCTTATCTTGTACCAATCTTGACAATAATTAACCTGAAACAACTGCAGTTGTTTTTAATATAGGAACAGGTTTACTCTGTCAGTTTTAATTTGCTTGTTAAATAAAGGGTAAACAGTTAAAATCGTGACACTCTTAAGTGAAGAAATGAAGAAATTCTATGTTTTTCCTTCTTTGGAGCCTAAGGGCATCTTCCCTGATGTGGAGTCAGCGCTAGCGGGAGAGGTTACAACATGCTGGGTTTGGCCAAGTTGCAAACTGATCTCCCACAAAGATTTAGAGTAACTCTGAAGTAGCAACTAGCATAAACTACACTGAGGTGTTTCGTTTGACTCGTTGCAAATTAAAGGCTCCAAGAAGTGCTCAGTGAAGTCCTGAGGGGTATCATGCAAGAGAGTTGCTCACCATGGCCATTAGTAGGGTCCGACCTTCTTAAGAGAGATATGTGGGTTAAGGGGATCTCCAGACATGGAAGGTGGGAAGATGAGGGAGGTAGAAGTCATAGAATCATAGAATCATTCAGGTTGGAAAAGACCCTTAGGATCTTCGAGTCCAAACATCTACCCTACCTTACAAGTTCACCCCTAAACCAGATCCTTCAACACCTCATCCAAACTTTGAAACACATCCAGGGATGGGGACTCAACCACCACCCTGGGCAGCCCAGTCCAGTGCCTGACCACTCTCTCCAGGAAAAATTTATTCCTGGTGCCCAGTCTAAACCTCCCCTGTCGAAGCCTGAAACCCTTCCCTCTGGTTCTGTCAATAATTACCTGTGAAAAGAGACCAGCATCAACATCTCTCCAATGTCCTTTCAGATAGTTGTAGAGAGTGATGAAGTCTCCTCTCAGCCTCCTCTTTCTCAAACTAGACAGCTCCAGCTCTCTCAGTCTCTCCTCATCAGAGGTTTTGTTGCTCTTTTCTGCCCTCGTTCCAGCACCTCGATGTCTCCCCTGTCCTGAGGTGCCCCAAACTGGACCCAGGACTCAAGGTGTGGCCTCACCATGCTGAGTACAGCACACAACACTAGGATACCAGCCTTGATATGTGTGTTAGAAACAAAAAGTGTCTTCTTCCACCGCTAATCTCCTAGAGAAGAGGAGATACCCACACTGGTGGGGAATAGCATTGACCGCTATTGCTGGTGGCCTGCACTGGCCAGTCGGTAGTAGCCAACCAAAGTAAAACCAAACGCTGCTTCTTTTGCTTTCCTTATAAAAAGCTCATGTCCTAAAAGAAGCAAATTTAATCTATCACTGTTGAGATCTTAATTCTTTCCCAAATACACAGCGTGCTGCAGTTCGACTTTGAGCAGTTTTACTTAATGAAGACACGAGTTAAGAGCTGGAAAATAACATCTTGTGCTGTATGTAAAATGAGGAAAATCATGCATAATGCCTCCCCTCATTTGTACCTACTACATTTGAGATTGTCAAGAACAGGATTAGCTCTCCCTCTTGGGTTGTGCATTCCAAAATGCTTAATCTATTCTCCCCTTGATACGGCAGAGTAACTCCCATTCACACACCAGCATACTGGAAACAAATCATCTACCCTTGTTTCCCATCTCTCATTCGTGTCTTATTCCCATCAGCACCCAAACTCACTGCACTTCTCCTTAATGGAAAAATAGGTTCATAAAATCACAGAATCATTCGGGTTGGAAAAGACCCTTGGGATCATCGAGTTCAACCAGCAACCCTACTCTACAAGGTCACCCTTAAACCAGATCCTCCAACACTACATCTAAGCGACTTTTAAACGCATCCAGGTTGTGGGGACTCAGCCACCACACTGGGCAGCCCCTTCCAGTGCCTGAAATACTTCATTGCATAGAGAAAGCCAAGTTGGGGTGGTGGAGATGGGGGAAAGAAGCCTTCCTAAATTCCAGAACACATCAATGCAGTAGCTAAATGCATATTATTTCTCTTTAATTTCCTTGAAGGTCAGAAAATTGACGAGGAACTTCTTCCCAGTGAGGGTGACTGAGCACTGGAAGGGTCTGCCCAGGGGGGTTGTGGAGTCTCCTCCTCTGGACACATTTAAAACCCACCTGGATGTGTTCCTGTGAGATCTGATCTAGGTGATCCTGCTGTGACTGTGTGATCTTTCAAGGTCCTTTCCAATCCCTAATGCTCTGTGATTCTGTGATAGTTCTGTAACTACTCCTGAAATTTCCTGATGACTGAAGAAAAGAGTGAAGACAACACAGCCCAGAGAGGGCTGGAATGGTGTCTGTCTGTGGATGATTTTCAGGCTGAGCATCTCCTCATCTTCTTTTAGGAACTTTACTAATAAGAATTAGAAGCCCCACACTCTAGTACATTTATGTTGCTAATGGAAAGGTGGGAAGAGGACCTTCAGCTCTGTATTCTTAATCTGGGATCTCGAGAAGAGCTTCACATTCCCTCTCTATAAGTGTCTTTGAATGACTGATTAACTAGATGCATCAGGAACATAAATTTTTGTGGGACTGACCATGGATGGAGAAGTAACAGACAGATCACAAAAGAACTTCAGAGTTCAGAGCAAGAACTTCACAGAATCACAGAATCATTAGGGATTGGAAGGGACCTCGAAAGTTCATCTAGTCCAATCCTCCTGCTACAGCAGGATCACCTAGACCAAGTCACACAGGAACATGGCCAGGAGGGTTTTAAACATCTCCAGGGAAGGAGACTCCACAACCCCTCTGGGCAGCCCCTTCCAGTGCTCTGTCACCCTCACTGGGAAGAAGTTGCTTCTCATATTCATGTGGAACCTCCTCTGCTCCAACTCATACCCATTGCCCCTTGTCCTATCAGTAGAAGACACTGAGAAGAGCCTGGCTCCATCCTCCTAACACCCACCCTTCACATATTTCTAGACATTAATGTGGTCACCCCTCAGTCTACTCCAAGCTCAAGAGACCCAGCTCCCTCATCAGGGAGATGCTCCACTCCCTTCATCAACCTCATTGCCCTACGCTGGACTCCCTCCAGCAGCTCCATGTCCTTCTTGAACCGAGACGCCCAGAACTAACTTGAAAGTCATAGGTCTGTAGTAATTACTTGAAGACCTATTTCTCCTCCTGAGCTGAGATGTTCTTGTCAAAAGAGATTGTAGTTATCATGTCTGTGAGACATTTCCATGCACACACACAGATTCTCCCTACTTTCACGCACATACAGCTTTATCCTCCTGAGATTTGCACTTGTTCCCTATTATTTCCCTCCTGAACATGATCCTCTGCAGCAGTCTAATGTTTCCTCCACCACATTTCCAGGCTCTTCCCAAAGAGCATGAAGATCACCTGCTCCTTCCTGAACGACTTGGGTTTTGGAAATTTGAAGGTGAAACTACCCGAGAAAAGCTTCTTTTGAAATCCATTGTGAGATGTGGTGAACAAAACAGTTCCTTTGACTCCTTTCATCAAGTGGATGGACAGTCAGTAGGGCAGCCCTACAAATAGAGAGCATCATCCCCCAGTTTGGATCACTCAAGCTGTTCATACAAGACCCAGATTTTCTCACCCAACTTTAGGTGCTTAACAGAGGCTTAATTCAGGACGATCATCACCTCTGTAGACAGTGGAAAAAAGATCAGCATCCCCAGGGGTGATTCTGGCCAGACTACAACATGAATCTCTTTCCTTCCCTGACTCTAGAGGATGTCTAGTTGGGTCTTAGTCGTCATAGCTCAGATGGTTAAAGCCAGGTGAGATGAATAGTGAGAGGATTAACAAACAAAAATGGGTCTTGACTCTGGCTTTGCGGAAGTTAAATTAAAGATGTTTAAGACTCAACGTTTAATCAAAACATTACAAATTCAAGGGAGTTAGAGAAGTTAATCTGCTTTTATCTTCACTCCAGCTCTTTCATTCCTTTCCTCAACACTCTGCTAGTAGCACAGGGAAGGGAACTCGGAGAAGCTGGCTCAGAAAAGTCCATATTAAACGCACGCTTCCAGGATTAAGTCTTTGTAGCTGTAATATCTGATGTGATTAAGCTGACCCCAGCATGAGGGCAGGTGTCTTGTCCTGTGATCCCACCTACTTTTAACTACAGGAGGAATTCTACTCACAGAATCACAGAAGGGACCTCGAAAGATCATCCAGACCAATCCCCCTGACACAGCAGGATCCCCTAGATCCAGTCACACAGGAACACGTCCAGGTGGGTTTTAAGCATCTCCAGAGAAGGAGACCCCACAACACCACCGGGAAGCCCCTTCCAGTGCTCTGTCACCCTCACTGTGAAGAAATTCCTCCTGATATTTATATGGAACCTCCTCTGTTCCAGCTCACACCCATCTCTATGTCTCTTCATCATCCACTATGAAAGGGAGCACAGTATGATATAAAAGGCTGCACTTGCTACTCCTCTTTCAGAAAGGGGATTCTTCCATAAAACACTTCTGCATTCTGAATGTTTTCTCAGTTTTCACAGAATCACAGAACATTGGGATTGGAAGGGACCTCAAAGGATCATCTAGTCCAATCCCCCCACCACTGCACCATTGCCTTTGCTTTTTAAGTGACATAACATCTCTTCTTTGTATAAATAGGAATACTTTCAGAGAGAAATTATTGAAAAGAATAAATACAGGAGCATCCATGTGTGCCCCGAGTCAGTGGTGATCCTGATGTGTCAGGAGGATTGAACTGGATGATCTTTTGAGGTCCCTTCCAATCCCTAATGAGGAGGTTCCACATCAGTATGAGAAGGAGCTTCTTCCCAGTGAGGGTGACAGAGCCCTGGAACAGGCTGCCCAGGGGGGTTGTGGAGTCTCCTTCTCTGGAGGTGTTTAAAACCCACCTGGATGTGATGCTGTGTGACTTGGTCTAGGTGATCCTGCTGTGTCAGGGGGGTTGGACTAGATGATCTTTTGAGGTCCCTCCCAATCCCTAATGAGAAGGTTCCATATATGACTCAACGCCAGAGCTTTGTGGAACGCAGCACACCAGCAGTAGCTGCGTTGCCATGTGAAATGCAATAGTCACACTTTTGATCTATCTGCTGATAATTCAAATTATCTCACTTTAAGAGTCCTGATGTGTTAAAATCCTGTGGAAAAACAAGAATCAGATACCCGTTGTCCCCGCACAAAAAAATTTGATTTCATTTATGATACGGGAGATCAGAATCTAGTTTCATCTTAGAATCACATTGGGTTTTACTTGATGTCATTGTCCAGGACCCCTCAGACCACCTAAAAGCAGATATATTCTGCTCAACCTGGGGATATGAAGGCCCTTAAATGCAGGTATTTGTCTAAAACCATACATTTAAATTATATCAGAAGGCATGTGTGATGTTTTATTTATATTCTATACACATGGTGACTACCCGGTTTATAAAGCAAATAAAATAGTGCCTGTGGTAGTGCAAATCTTTATAGATGTGTTTTCTCACTCTGCAAACCATTTGCATATCTGTACATCAGCAGGAAGTTAACAGGACCGGAGACGCAGAAGCTATGAGTGGACAAGAGACACCTTAAGAAGCTGCAAACCAACAACCAGAAAAGCCTTTTAGCTGTAAGTCAGCAGACTTTTATGTCAAGCTTGGCTGACTAATTATTGCTTATAATTTGCATTAGGATTAATTAACTAATTAGAGAGGAATGTCTGAAGGCAAAGTTATGGCTCTGCTTGTCAAGCTGAGGACTTTAATTATTCTGATATTTTTAATTATAATCAGCTGCTGAATGAGTATTACAGTGTCAGCTACTATAGCTGGAGCTGCAGCGGGTCGGGGAGCTGCAGGAACTGGGGGTGTTGTGCTGCCACTTCACCTAGAACCACAGAAAGGTAGTGCCAACCACGCAAATGTAGTAGGAAAGCCTCCTGGCTTCAATGCTCATTAAAAACATCCACACAGCACTATGCAGACTGTGGTAGTTCAGGGCTACACATCCTGCACGGAGTAAAAGAGCAACTTTTCCTCAGGAACATGCCCGAGTCTGTATCTTCCTTTTGGTTAAATCCCTTCTTGGGGAGCATCAGTTGTCTCTTGGTCTCTAGATACACACGGTTTGATGCACATTTCTTTGTGAAACTTGATGTACAAGAGATAGTGAAGACGGCACAGCCCAAAGCTGGGACAGAGGACTGTCTTGCAACCCTTTGTATCTCTGGTGTAATTTAGAGAACCCCAAGACATCCCCGTTCAAAACAACAGAAGCTTTTCTGTGCTGCAAGGAAGAGAAGCCCTATTCATTGCAGAACAGAATCATTTATGAGGCACAAGATATCTGATTTGTTTGCCAAGACTTCTGCGATATCTTGGCTCAAGGGCTTGATCTCACAGCACTGTCAGGAGTAAGTTTGTTTAGCAATTTATTGAGGCCACTCCTTTCCTCGGTCTTTCGATGATAACCATCACCTCAGCATATGGGCTCTTCATTATTCTTGACACATACAATCACACAACCCCTGGGCCAGTACTCACTTTAAAAATGGGAACAAGGGAATAGATTAGCTAAAGGCTGGAGCAGACTTCGATGAAGAACCTCCAGTTCCAAATTAAACCTCCAAACATCATAAGGTGCAACCCTATTGTCTGGTCTAGGTCCACACTTTGACATCTGTGGTTCTGCAGTACATCTCAAACAGAATCACAGATCATTAAGGATTGGAAGGCACCTCGAAAGATCATCCAGTCCAATCCCTCTTCCAGAGCTGGAATCGCCTAGATCAAGTTGCACAGGAACATGTCCAGATGGGTTTTAAACCTCTTCAGAGAAGGAGACTCCACAACCCACCTGGGCAGCCTGTTCCAGTGCTCTATCACCCTCACCATGAAGTAGTTCCTTCTCATACTGATGTGGAACCTCCTATGTTCCAGCTGACACCCACTGCCCCTTCATTCCTGAAGATAAAGTTCTCAAAAAAACCCCCAGCTATTGGACAGTCACTAAGAATTTGTGATCTTGGGCTTCAATCTTCTTAGGAGGTGGTTTTATAGTTACAGCATAGAACACACATCTAATAACAAACATATCACCAAACTTTGGGCTGCAGTGGATAAGTAGGTTAATGGGTTGTTATTGCCTAAGTTCACATTATAAATATCCAGCAGCTTATGTCTTGAGGTTAAGTCTCAGAAAAAAGCCTCATACGACCACCTAAATCCCAGAATAATTATTTATGGACCTTAACACTCAACTGAAAAGATACTTAAGTTCCCATGTGTATGTAGGGCTTTGCCTTAAAAGCAAGAAAAAAAACCCACCAAAATAACTTTGGATGGTCACAGAACATAGAATCATAGAAACACAGAATCACGGAGTCATTAGGGATTGGAAGGGACCTTGAAAGACCATCTAGTCCAATCCCCCAACCAGAGCAGGATCACCTAAACCAACTTGCACTGGACACTGTTTGGATGCTTTGAGCCTTGGTGAGACCACATCTGGAGTGTTGTGTCCAGTTCTGGGCTCCTCAGTTCAAGAGGGATGTGGAGCTGCTGGAGGGAGTCCAACGTAGGGCAATGAGGATGATGAAGTGGAGCACGTCCCTGATGAGGAGAGGCTGAAGGAGCTGGATCTCTTGAGCTTGGAGAAGAGGAGACTGAGGGGTGACCTCATTAATATCTATAAATATGTGAAGGATGGGTGTTAGGAGGATGGAGCCAGGCTCTGCTCAGTGTCATCTAGTGATAGGATGAGGGCCAGTGGGTGTGAGCTGGAACAGAGGAGGTTCCATAGAAATATCAGAAGGACCTTCTTCCCAGTGAGGGTGACAGAGCACTGGAACAGGCTGCCCAGGGTGGTTGTGGAGTCTCCTTCACTGGAGATGTTTAAGACCCACCTGGATGTGTTCCTGTGCCACTTGGTCTAGGTGATCCTGCTGTGTCAGAGGGATTGAACTGGATGATCTCTGAGGTCACTTCCAATCCCTAATGATTCTATGATTGTATGAATCACAGCTGATTTAAACAAGGAAAAGCTTATTTAGCCGTTTCCTCTGTGACCACAAACAAGCAAGTGAACTAAAAATGATGCACTTTATATTTTCTTATATGTATTGTATTACACAACTAATATTAATGTATAGTGGCATCAAATAGGTAGCATCTCTGTAAAAATAAAGATATTAGCTCTGGTTTTGGATCCATGCTGTCTCTGGATAATGGAAGAGTGGTGTTTGTGTGTGCAAGAGCTGGGTTTGACTCTGCAGCAGAATATTTCCATCGGAGAAATTAATGGATAACATCATGCTGGGAAGATATTTACTCACAGCACACCTCTAAAAAAGCAGAATATGTTATATTCCAAATGTATGCACATGTTTAAAAAGTTAATGTTTTAAGCTTTCTGCCTTCTAGCCAAGAATATCCAATCTAATTAGTGCTTTCCAGCCACACATGGCCATAAGCAGTACACTGATGACTCAAACGACACTGTTCACCTCAGGCTCTTCCTGCTCCTCAGTGTACCCTAAAATTTTGAAGGTACCTTGCAAAATGCAGCTTTGTTTGATGAGTTTGTCACTGTTTGACTTTATAATGCTGCAAGCAAACTACAAATGACCAGACTTCATCTCTTTGCATTGACTGTCTTATAACACTGGGAGCAGAGCATCGGTTCTCCTAGAATCACAGAACATTAGGGATTGGAAGAGACCTCAAATAATCATCCAGTCCAACCCCCCTGCCACAGAAGCATCACCTAGACCAGGTCGTACAGGAGCATCTGCAGGTGGGTTTTAAATATCTCCAGAGAAGGAGACTCCACAACCCCCGTGGGCAGCCCCTTCCAGTGTCACCCATAGAAGCAACCTAAAATATTTGGCAGCATTTTTTGCCACCAAACAATAAAGCAAGAAATATTAAGATGGCATTTTGCATTTTATCCCTGGTGTAGTGGCGATTAAACTCTTGTCCACTCTCTAGTTTATAGACTTTTAATTGTCCAACTTCAGCAGTGCTAAAGACAACACTGTGAGCCTCATCAGGTGACATCATATGACCATTTCATTTTAGCTCAGGTCTACACGAAGTTTTATCTCCTGGTGCACTGCAGAGGTGCCCTGGAAGGAAATGTGATGCAGGAACAAAAGGCTTGCATTTTGGCTGAAGAAGTTTTGTCTCTGAAGGAGCAGCTGAGCACGCCACAGACTTCTTTGCATGACCTCGGATTCTCATTTTCACCACACAAGGTCACCCACTTTATCTGTTTCCTTCTATACCCAGCTGTTTCAAACTAAGTCACACCAACACCACCTTCACATTAGGGATTTGAAGGGACCTCAGAAGATAATCTAGTCCAATCTCCCTGGCACAGCAGGATCATCTAGATGTCATCTAGGTTGCACAGGAATGGGTCCAGGTGGGTTTTAAACATCTCCAGAGAAGGAGACTCCACAACCATCCTGGGCAGCCCCTTCCAGTGCTCAGTCACCCTCACTGGGAAGAAGTTCCTTCTCATATTGATGTGGAATGTCCTATGTTCCAGCTCACACCCATTGCCTCTTGTCCTATTAGTAGATGACACTGAGCAGAGTTGGCTACATCATTCTGACATCCACCTTTTCCGTATTTATCAACATTTGTTGGGTCACTCCTCAGTTTTCTTTTTTCCAAGCTCCCTCAGCCTTTCCTTGTCAGGGAGATGCTCAACTGCTTTAGTCATCTTCATGGCTCTGCGCTGGACTGTCTCCAGCAGCTCTGTGTCCTTGAGGGCCCAGAACTGGCCACAACATTCTAGATGTGGTCTAGGGCAGAGTAGAGGGAGAGGAGAACCCCTCTTGATCTATTAACCACAGCCCTTCTAATCTATCCCAGGATACCATTGGCCTTTTTGGCCACAAAGGTGCATTGTTGGCTCCTGCCCATCCTGCTGGCCACCAGGACCTCCATGTCCCTTTCTCCTACACTGCTCTCTAACAGGTCACTGCATCAACCTTCACCCAGCACTTCTCAGTGGACATGAACAAACCTGAACCTCTGCAACAAACCACAGCAAGCTGCCCTTCCCTGGGCAGACTCCAGCACCTTCTTGGAGTCGGGGTCCCAGTGTTGAATCCTGGATTCAGGTGAAACAACCCCTGCCCTTGTCCTGCTGGCCACATCAGTGCTGATGGAAGCCAGGAGACTAGTTTATTTTTTGCTGCTACAGGGAAGATATGAGCAGCAGTATTCTCCCAGCTTAGGTGTGGTGCTGCCAAAGTGCAAGAGCAGTGCAAAAGCCAAGGGAAGCCTGCAGGCAACGTTGTCCTTCCAGTGATTCTTTCCCATCACCGAGCACTCTGGCATTCCTGCAGCTTTAAAAATGAAATCCCTAAAAATTAAAACCCACAAAATGAATCATTTCCCTTCGATAGCTAGATAAATCCTTGCCTGCAAGATCAGCGTGCCGGGGGTGTTCCTTAATGCCATACAAATACTTAGCCATGGGCTTGCCTGGCTAATCACGCCTAAACTCTGCCCCCAAGGCAGCCAGCCTTGGCGCTCAGGAGCCACTGGAAGGAGCATATAAATATAAATTGGAGATCTTTTCCCTAAATTATCTCTTTTTTCCTGAAACTTATCTGCTCCAAGAGGTGCCGATTGGGTCTAGTTCTGGTTTGGTTCAAACTGAAGAACAAAGTCTGTTCTTTGCCGCAGATGCTGACTGTAGCAGATGGGTCTTTGGTATAAGGAAAAAAACCCAACCCTAGATTTCTACAACAGTTAATTTTTTTTAAATGTTGAGCCTTCTCACGGACCTTGGGCTGGATAATGAACTCAATTTTGTAGTGTGCCAGCAAAGACCTTGGGATATTTTTACCCTCTTTTATTGTACTGGAAAAAAACCCATCAGGCAGATGTTTGCTGCACAAAAGGTTTCCTGGGCAGGGATATTGGGGGACTCTCATTCCCTCTCATCTTCAAAGTTACTTTCGGTGTATTTTGATTTTCTGTTAGAAGAAGTGTGACCACATTTCAGCTAAACAAGAGGGAACAAACTGCGCGTGGCTTCTGCTGTGTATCCTCAGAGAAGGAATTCTGTCCTATAGGACAGCCATACAGGGTATAGATTAGCCATCAAAGATCTCATTTTATATTTCCCCTTCTTCATGCATTTGCTACAAAGGAAACCCTCAAAAAATCCTCATCCCTCATATTCTTTGCCCAGATGAAAATTCCCCGCACTTTTGTCCGTGTAAACAGAGAATTAGTCTCCTGCAAGTTTAGGTGGTGGCAGTTCCTGAACACAGTCATATTTTGCAGATAACAGGATTAGCTTGGATGTGGGTAATAAGTTGGTGAATCTCCCCCTGGCCATTTCTCAACACTGTGAGAGCACTAATCCTTTATGCTTTGATGTCTTCTAGTTTTCCATCAGGTGCAGCTCGGCACTTTTGTCCTGGGGCAGTCAGCGCTCTTATAAGATCTCATAGTGTCCTCATTAGCTGCGCCTATTTACCCAGCCAGCCTGTTGAACCCAATTTATAGTTTATGTGATTAATTCCCAAAGTACAGTAAACCCTAGCTTTAAGGCTCTCTATTATAGGACTGCATCTCATATAAGGGCAAACACTAGCTACTGCTCTTTTGTTATATGGCTTCACTATACACAAAACTGCAATAATTTTGCTCTCAACTGCACATTAAACATCATTATACATCCCCTCCTTTCAGACACACAGCCTATAAAAACCTTGCACGTTGGATCATAAAGAACCATACATGCACGAGAGGAATTTTCCTGGTTTGATTTTTCAGAATCTCTGTCTTTTAACGTTTTACTATCGCAATTATCGATACCGTCGAGGAAGTCTAACAAGGCAGGGAGTTTACAGCTGTTTGTCCACGGAGTCGCAGGTGACAAAGGCTCAGCAGCCTAGAACCACTGGCACAGGGGGGTTTTTTATAAATATGCAGGGTTTGTAGATAAGAGATTTACGTTGTGAATTTTTATGCAGTCGTTTAAGTCAACTGATGACATCTGTCAGCTCGGCTGCACTTCCTCCTATTGGGATATGAACGATCGCGGGCAATTTGCATCCGAGAGAACATTGTATTTTCTCTTTTAAATAGATGGTGGTTTCCAGCTCTCTCTCCTCATGGGTTCATCAGAAGGGACATCTTGCAGGTCTGGGGAATTGCTTGTAACACTTTTTTTTTTAGGTACTCCCCATCTATTTAGTTTCAAACTGCCCCCCCCATCTCCCCAGAAGTCTCAGTTACACTGGATGACCCCCATTACAAAAGCAAAACACACGGCAGGAACATTTCTGACTACTTTGACTAAAAGGGTGGAAGTGCTGAGCAGAGAGGATAACAAAAAAGCTCTATCCAGTGGGATTTGCTCAGGTAGCCAGAGCTGTTTGTCTAAACAAAGACACCCCACTCGCCCTACAAAGATCACGATGTGACATCTACAAAACAAGACTACAGATTTCAAATTTCTCTGAAGCAGCGATGGCAAATGCCCAGCTTTGCCCACTGAAAGTCTCATTTTGATTTTAAATGAGCTTTGCTCTGTTCTTTTGTTCAGGAGTTGCAGCCCTCTCCGATAGCTGGTGTGAGAGCCCAGCTAGCCACAAAGTACCCCACCGTACCCCAGGGAAGGCAGGCAGCAGCTCTGTGACCTTGCCCTAAGCTACACAATCGATAAGTTTTGAAGTTGACCTGGAATCATAGAATCGTCACAGAATCATTAGGGATTGGAAGGGACCTCGAAAGATCATCTAGTCCAATCCCCCTGCCACAGCACGGGGAAGCAACTGGAAAGGCAAGAGAATTATTTAAACTTTATGCCCTTTTTGCTCCTTAGTGAGACCTATCTAAAGAATTAGCTGTCTTCAGAGGTCTGGGACAACCAGATGGATGATTCTGTGGTCCCTTCTAACCCTGACTTTTTCACAGTGAGGGTGACAGAGCACTGGAACAGGCTGCCCAGGGGATCTGTGGAGTCTCCTTCTCTGGAGATGTTTAAAACCCACCTGGATGTGCTCCTGTGTGGCTTGGTCTGGGTGATCCTGCTGTGTCAGGGGGATTGGACTGGATGGTCTTTCAAGGTCCCTTCCAGTCCCTAGTGATTCTATGATTCTATGAACCAACACGGACATGCTCAAACATATTTCTCTCTATATATTGTGCTCGGTTAAGCTATTGGGTGTCTAATTGATGTCACCTCTCAGTCTCCTGTTTTCCAAGGTCATGAGACCCAGCATCACGGAGATGGTCCATTCCCTTCATCACCTTTGTGGCTCTGCACGACACATGTCCCAGCTGTCCAGAGACTGCACTGGGTAAGTTTGGACTCCTAAGCACATCATCATGAAAACAAGGTCTGCTCAAAACAGGACAGTGTTGGATATTTCAGCCTTTCCTGCTCACTGTGTCTTATGTCGTAAAAGTGTCAGACTCATAGATCTCTCCTGTGTATTTGTTTCTGCACAGAAAGTTCTGGAGAGGCTCTGTTCTCAAATCCTTGGCAACACAATCTTTTTAAAATGCAGATAAATATAACAGCATGAAATTGTTTATCTGGGTACATGTAAATTGCATAAATATATGTACAGCATTTTAGATATTTATAATTTCATGGAATAAAACTTACATCACGTCAGAACACAGTGAGGAACGTGGAATCATTCGGGTTGGAAAAGACTCTTAGGATCATAGAATCACATAACGTTAGGCATTGGAAGGGACCTTGAAAAATCATCTAGTCCAATCCCCCTGCCAGAGCAGGATCACCTAGACCAAGTTGCACAAGAGCATATTCAGGTGGGTTTAAACCCTTTCAGAGAAGGACCCCTTGGGCAGCCCGTTCCAGTCCAACCATCAAGCCCAACTATCAATCCTACTCTACAAGTTTACCCCTAAACCAGATCCCCCAATACTACATCTAAGCAACATTTAAACTCATCTGAAGATGGGTTCTCAACCACCACCCTCCTGGGCAATCCATTCCAGTGCCTGACCACTCTCTCTGGGAAGAATTTTTTCCTGCTGTCCAATCTAAACCTCTCCTGTTGAAGCTTGAAGCCCTTCTCTCTGCTTCTGTTGCTAATGACTTCTGAGAAGAGACCAGCACCAGCATCTCTACAATGTCCTTTCAGACAGGTGTAGAGAGCGATGAGGTCTTCCCTCAGCCTCCTCTTCCTCAAACTAAACAGCCTCAACTCTCTCAATGTCTCCTCATCAGATCAATTCTCCAGGCTCTTCCTCAGCTTCACTGCCCTCCTCTGAACGTGTTCCAGCACCTTGATGTCTCCCTTGTACTCACTGCCCAAAACTGGACCTAGTACTCTTCTATTACAATCCTGAATGAGTATGAAAAACAAAACAACCCGAATCAGTTCTGACTTCTTTAGCAGTAAAACAAATATTGACTCACCTTTTGTTGCTCTAATGACCTTAGGCTAAAAAACCCCAATCTTTTCCCATTTATTGAGCGGAAATGCTTTATAGGAACCACGCAAGAAACTCTGACAGTCAAGCTGTTTCAGTGTACATTAAGCTAATTTTCTGGAGACACTGAATAATTGCTAGTCAGAAATTGTGAACACCAGCAGTTCTGAGGTTCAAACGCTGACCTGTCGCAGCACTGCACAATAAGCATGTTTTCCTTCCTCCTCTAAAGCTGGGCTTTGCATCGCCTACTCTGAAGGACACGCCACACGTTTGAATACATTCAGCAAAATTAAGGAGTCCAATAAAAGAAGCAGATAACCCTTATCTGTATTTCCCTGTGTCGGATCACAGACTGAGGAAACGAGCATTTGTACAAGTTTTTGAAAGACCCTGTTTCCTCAATGATATAGAATCATAGAATCATTACGGACTGGAATTTTACAAGTAAGGACTGTTCTGTTTTAGGGATAGGGCAGGGATAGGACAGGGATAGGNATAGGACAGGGATAGGACAGGGATAGGACAGGGATAGGACAGGGATAGGACAGGGATAGGACAGGGATAGGACAGGGATAGGACAGGGATAGGACAGGGATAGGACAGGGATAGGACAGGGATAGGACAGGGATAGGACAGGGATAGGACAGGGATAGGACAGGGATAGGACAGGGATAGGACAGGGATAGGACAGGGATAGGACAGGGATAGGACAGGGATAGGACAGGGATAGGACAGGGATAGGACAGGGATAGGACAGGGATAGGACAGGGATAGGACAGGGATAGGACAGGGATAGGACAGGGATAGGACAGGGATAGGACAGGGATAGGACAGGGATAGGACAGGGATAGGACAGGGATAGGACAGGGATAGGACAGGGATAGGACAGGGATAGGACAGGGATAGGACAGGGATAGGACAGGGATAGGACAGGGATAGGACAGGGATAGGACAGGGATAGGACAGGGATAGGACAGGGATAGGACAGGGATAGGACAGGGATAGGACAGGGATAGGACAGGGATAGGACAGGGATAGGACAGGGATAGGACAGGGATAGGACAGGGATAGGACAGGGATAGGACAGGGATAGGACACATTTATTTCTCCATCTGTTTCTGTATCATCATCAAATGCTCTGACCCATTAAGCAGCAGGGACACATTTTTCCCAGTCATGCTTTTCCTCCTGATGCACCTGTAGATCCCTCCTTGCTAACTTTCCTGTCCTTTGCCAGAATTAACTTCCACATGGACTTCTAACCCTGATACTTGCGTGCCCTGACAGTGCCTCTACATCCCTTCCGGGTACCCACATTTGCAAACTGATGACAACTATCATTTGTACACTTCTATTTTACTTATTTTCATAAATTCAGACCATATCAAGTCTATGAATATGAAACATTGTTTTTATCATGATTTATTAGGATATTGACGTCATAAGCAGCCCTGGGCAAGAACTAGATATTCTGCTTTACACAGTTAGTTCTTTCTGCTTCTTCCAAAATGGTTTTTCTATTAAGTGAAACTGTAAAAAATAGTGTTATGAGGGCATCGAGAAAAGCCATCACAGAAAAATCCCTTTATTTTGTCTGTCTTAAACTTAATATTCTCCTCCACCTTCTCTCTGGAAAGCAATCTCAAATAAGGAGATGGAAACAGTCTATTCTGAAAGATTTGGGGATGGGGGGGGGAGTCAATTAAATTGATGGCTTAAAAAATTCTTACATTTTGATGTGAATGGAATCATTTCTTTATATAAAACTAATTTCCAAGCTGCAGTCCATGGTTATCTCTGTGTCCTAAACCCTAATTTGAGTGAAATATCAGGAGACTCCTCATGTCCTAATGAACTACTGATGAACTTCTTGATTTCATACACATTTCCATCCCTTTGGAGAAGATGTGCAGCACAATGCAATAAGAAACACCTGCACAGGAACATAGTGGTGTGAGCACCAGTGTAGCAGCAATTCTAGGTAGGAATATAGATGGAGGTATGTTGGGAGCCTTTTCGTACCGAGAAGAGGGACTTTTGCAAACTACTGAATCCTCTAACCCAATTCCTGAAACACTATAAAACACAGCAGACAAGCTCTGTGCCCACAGGGGCAATTTCTTTTCATCCCAACTTTCCATGTCTTCCTAGGGCATGTTGTCTTCCACCTCAGAAACTTTCCTTGACTCTTCCAGTTTTCTCCTCCTCATTTGTGCTTAATTCATTTTTCATCCCCGCTACACCCCCATGGCACTTATTCTGCTTCTGTCTCAGAGGTTCATAAGTCATAGTCTTTAAGAAACTGTTTTTCTAAGCCATTCCCATGCAACTGACATGTCCTGCTCGGGGGAGTATTTCTTCCTTGCATGTTTTATAACAACCCACAGTTCCAATGATTTTGCCATTCTACAGGCTTTTTTCAAGCACTCTGTTGTTTTCCAGCTTAAGTTACTCACACTGTTTGTCAGACTGGTTCAGAATTCAAAAGAGAGGATTTCTGGGGCCATCCCAGATTGTAATTACTGGTGCCAAGCAAGACTACTACCTTGTTCTTCTCAGTGGAAGTTTAATTTCACCCTTCTTCACTGAATCAGAAGCAGAGCTGTACCTTCAGTGGTGTTCATTGAACTGTCCTACTGATTGCAGGTCAAGGGCACTATGAACTTTTTCCCATGTAAGAACAACAGTGTCAGCAACAGAGCACCCTTGAAGGCAAACAGAACTGTTACAGGCCACGCTCACATGTGAATATAAAGACCTGATGGAAAAAAACTTTGTTCCTTTTAGGCATTAGAGCAGAACAGAATAGAATAGAATCAGAACAGAACAGATTAGAATGGAATAGAATTAGAGCAGAGTAGAATAGAATAGAATTGGAACAGAACAGATTAGAATAGAACATAATAGAATGGGATAGACTAGACTAGACTAGACTAGAACAGAACAGAATAAATTAGACTAGAATAGAATACAACAGGATAAATAGGACAGGATAGAATAGAATTAGAACAGAACAGATTAGAATAGACTAGACTACAACAGGATAGACAAGACTAGACTACAACAGGATAGACAAGACTAGACTACACCAGGATAGACAAGACTAGACTACAACAGGATAACTAGACTAGACTACAACAGGATGACTAGACTACAACAGGATGACTAGACTAGACTACAACACAACAGGATGACTAGACTAGACTACAACACAACAGGATGACTAGACTAGACTACAACACAACAGGATGACTAGACTAGACTACAACACAACAGGATGACTAGACTAGACTACAACACAACAGGATGACTAGACTAGACTACAACACAACAGGATGACTAGACTAGACTACAACACAACAGGATGACTAGACTAGACTACAACACAACAGGATGACTAGACTAGACTACAACACAACAGGATGACTAGACTAGACTACAACACAACAGGATGACTAGACTAGACTACAACACAACAGGATGACTAGACTAGACTACAACACAACAGGATGACTAGACTAGACTACAACACAACAGGATGACTAGACTAGACTACAACACAACAGGATGACTAGACTAGACTACAACACAACAGGATGACTAGACTAGACTACAACACAACAGGATGACTAGACTAGACTACAACACAACAGGATGACTAGACTAGACTACAACACAACAGGATGACTAGACTAGACTACAACACAACAGGATGACTAGACTAGACTACAACACAACAGGATGACTAGACTAGACTACAACACAACAGGATGACTAGACTAGACTACAACACAACAGGATGACTAGACTAGACTACAACACAACAGGATGACTAGACTAGACTACAACACAACAGGATGACTAGACTAGACTACAACACAACAGGATGACTAGACTAGACTACAACAGGATAACTAGACTAGACTAGACTACAACAGGATAACTAGACTAGACTACAACACAACAGGATGACTAGACTAGACTACAACAGGATAACTAGACTAGACTAGACTACAACAGGATAACTAGACTAGACTACAACACAACAGGATGACTAGACTAGACTACAACAGGATAACTAGACTAGACTAGACTACAACAGGATAACTAGACTAGACTACAACAGGATAACTAGACTAGTCTAGACTACAACAGGATAACTAGACTAGACTAGACTACAACAGGATAACTAGACTAGACTAGACTACAACAGGAGAACTAGACTAGACTAGTTTAGACTACAACAGGATAACTAGGATAGGATAGGATAGGATCATCCAGGTGGAATGAACCTACAATAGCCATGTAGTCCAACTGCACATTTGGAGGTTACTATGAAAGACTGGCAATTAAGTTAAAATCAGGTTGACTAAAGAACACAACTGCAAAGAACATACAGCTGGAAAAAATTACTTTTTCAGTTTGAGTGATTCCCAGTCTGCAAAACTTACCTCACTGGCACGGTGTGAGAGTATTACAGTTAAGACACAGTGTAGAGCCTCAAAGGTTGATGCTTCTCATCCTCTGGTGCTGGCTTGAGTCACTGCACCATGCTCCTCAAACCTGGAGCTCACAGGAGCGCTGGGACAGGCTCTGAAGACCATCGACCAGGTTCACACAGACTTAATTTCCCTTCCACTGCTGTATATACTACAGCAGGTCAGCTACCCAGAGCAAGCTTTAGTAACTAAAGGGCAAGTATTCGCCTTCCTCCTCACCCTGAAATGCTGTCTTAGTACTAGCATGCACACAAACCCCAGTGCTCCATCTATATAGACAGAGGGGTTAATTTTCTTTCTAAGCTTGATTTGATCTCTAACTCACTGCAGGCAAAGTAAAAATAAGACATTCGAAGCTGCTGGAAGTAATTTGCATTTATTTAGTGTTAATTACGTCCCACGATGGGTTCACTTAAGGTCCCTTTTGTGTCTGAACCTTTGTGTTGGGAGATGTTGATCTTTCCTGCTTTGGCAGAGGGGTTGGACTAGATGATCTTTACAGGTCCTTTCCAGTCAGAGCCAGGTTCTTCTCGGTGTCATCTGGTGGTAGGAAAGGGGCAACGGGTGCAAGCTGGAACACAGGAGGTTCCATATCAATATGAGAAGGAACTTCTTCACAATGAGGGTGAGGGAGCATTGGAACAGGCTGCCCAGGGGGGTTGTGGAGTCTCCTTCTCTGGAGATGGTTAAGACCCGCCTGGATGTGTTCCTGTGTCACTTGATCTAGGTGATTCTACTGGGTCAAGGGGATTGGACTGGATGATCTTTCAAGGTCCCTTCCAATCCCTAATGATTCTATGATTCCCACTACATTTCAGAGTTGACCATATACCAAAAGGTCAAAAGACTACTGCAGCCTCCTGAGTCAATCCCCTAGCTAGTGTGGACATGGTTTCTGTAGCTAAGAGCAAACAAAGGAAGGAGCTGACATTGACTCCATCTCTTTCCAAATCCACCAACTGGGTACCACCAGCCTTTCACATCTGGATGAAAGCAAGGTGAGGCAGAAGTTGATTCACCCACATGAAAGTCATTCATTCCACAGAATGAACTTTTCTGCACCTTGAGATTTGAAGGCACCTCGTTGTTTAAGCACATTAACCTTCACAGGTCCCTGACTGAGAAGACACTGCACCACAGCAGTTTTGCCCAGCAGCTCAGGAGACAGGAAAATGGAAGGTCAGAGTTTAGTTGATACCTTGAGAAGACTGTCTGTGACACTCTGCCCTTTAGAGACTGTGACTTTCCATCATCAAATATGACCAATGGGTGGTGAAACAACCATCAGCCAACGTTGATGAAGTCCTTTGAAGCTGGGAAATGCTCTTCCACACTGCTTCTTGTTCTTTGCTTTCTTTTGCTCCCCAAGTTCTGGCAGCAATGTAGATGGGACATTTTTACCCAGCCTTTTATTTTGCAGAGATAAATCAGACATTTTGTTCCATTCTCTAGAAAATAATAATTAAAAAGAATAAAAAAAGGCCTGATTTGATTCCTAATATGCAGTGAAAGCCTAAGCTGGCTAATAATTGTTAATGCACTACTTAAGGCTTCCTCTGACTCACAGCCAACTGCAGAGGGCAAGTCAAAACAGCCTGGGATAAATAATTAAAGCATTTAAATATGTTAGGCTTATTTTTTGATCCTAATCTTTAGCTGGTATAAATCTGCCCAGCTCAACAGAATGAGTGGGGTTGCAGAAACTGAAGACTAGGTCTTAATTCCAAGCTTTCTCTAGGTTGTGAGTAGAATTCATTTTTATCCATGTTTCTAAATCAAATATTTCTAAATCCAGTCATTTATTTATTCTAACTTGCTGATTTCTGGGATTATTTTTCTTGAATGAGAATAAAATTGGTTTCTTACCCCTTCACTTCTCTATTCCCTGCAGAGGTGAACTCAGGCAGTGCTGGAATATGGATCCACCTCACAGAACTTTGGCCAACTCTGAGCTCCTTTCAGGATCAGTTGCAATGACAAAAAGTGCTTCCAAAGTTTAATTCACTTTTCTTCTGGTAAACACCTAAAATATTTCAGATGCTAATGAGATCTAGAAGTGTCTGCTTCTGCCTGCTGACTATAGAAGAGAGAATACAGCTAATTCACCCAGTGTTGTTTGCATTATGGTCTATAAATTCAGGTGAGATGAATCTTGAACAAGCCTGGCAGTTGAATCCACTCTGGTTTACTCAGGGCTTCTGCACAGTGGGGTGTAACTTGAATGAAACTTCACAGTCCACCAGAAGAGAGAAACAACTGCCACAGAAATCTTCTGCACAGTAGTAAATCCCTCCTTCAGACTGACTAGCAACAGGCTTCTCGCAGCTCTCACCTCCTGCAGTTTGCTCTCCTTCCTCCAAAGAACTTCAGTCAAAATCAATATAGTTTTCCCCCACACTTACCAGGCACCCTGAACACCAGCAAGGTGAGCTCTGCTTTAGTGTTAGAACTTGTAGGTGTGCTGGTCAGGTGTTATCTAGGTGATCCTGCAGTGACAGGGGGTTGGACAAGACAACCTTTGGAGGTCCCTTCCAATCCCTGATGTTCTGTGATTCTGTGAATGGGATGTGAACCAGGCTGGGGCCAGTGATGATGCCATTCCATTATCCCACCATCATTTCCTCACCATTGGGCAATATCAGCAGTCTGGCAAAGGCCAGAAAATGTCCCAAGATACTCTTTCCTGCAAATCTTGGTTGGCATTTACTACTGCCTGGGTGGGAGACACACTGCTTAGAAGAACTGTGTGACTTGGTCTAGGCGATCCTGCTCTGGCAGGGGGGATTGGACTGGATGATCTTTGAGGTCCCTTCCAATCCCTAATGCTCTATGATTAACTTCTGCTCAGAGAAGTGACATTTTTAGTGGTCACCACCATTTGTGTAGAGGCAGGATCAGAAAACTCAGAACTGCAGGGCTTTCATTCCATCTTCACCCTTCCTGTGTTGCCTGAAAAACCCTACAGAGGCAACATTCAGTTTTTCCTGCAGTGTTAGAGCTACTTGTGCTCTGGTAGCCTTAAGGGGAATGAATCAGCTGCCAAATGGAGCTGTTTTTGCTCCAGGGCTCCACGTACCCCTGTTGCTTAAATTGCAGTCCACAAGGAGAATTCAGAGCAAAAATAAAATGAGATAGGGTTGCTGCATTACTGGAAAGTTGAGATGCCTGAAGATAGTGGATTCTGGGGTCAGAGCTCTGCTTTTTGTTTTGCAATGAGCATTCTTCATTCAACACTGAGTGCATTTATTGCATAAGAGACACGAACCCGAAGGAGCTTAGGAAGAAGGCCAGCACAATGTGGCCAATATAATAGTAGCTTTAGCCAAATATTTGAACCTGCTGTATATATAAGAACAACCAAAACATAAAATCTGGCCTGTTGTGGAAATGCATGCACCCCTCCTGCACATCTCAATCCTGCTGTCCACCTAAGCACATATACATGTACACAGGGGTTGTGCCCTTACTGGTTATTGTCCCAGGAGATTAGATCTGGGAAGATCTGGATCAGATCCATAGAGCTCTGTGATATCTGTAGGTATCTCACTTGGGTCCCTCACTTCAACAGTGAGATTGAGAGGCTGGAGTGCGTCCACAGGAGCAATAAGGCTGGAGAAGGGACTAGAAGGAAAGTCTGATAAGGAGAGGCTGATTGAGCTGGGGGTGTTTAACCTGGAGAAGAAAAGACTCAGGGGAGACCTTCTCTCTCTCTACAACCACCTGAAGAGAAACTGTAGTCAGGTGGTGGTTGGGCTCTTCTCCCAGGCAACTAGTGCCAGTATGAGAGGGGAGGGCCTGAATCTGCCAGAGAAGGGTTAGGTTGGATGTTAGGAAGCCCTTCCTCATGGAAAGGGTGATCAGACTCTGGAATGGACTACCCAGGGCAGTGGTGGAATCCCCATCCCTGGAGTGTTCAAAGGCAGACTGGTTAAAGGCACTTAGTGCCCTGGTCTAGCCGATTGTGATGACATTAGGTCATGGGCTGGTCTTGATGAGCTCAAAGGCTTTAACAATTCTGTGGTTCTGTGATCTACCTAAGTACTTGCTAAGCTTCATTGTAGTCAGTGGAAATCTCATTCAAATCTAAGTGAGAGCAAACCCTTCTGTTTAGTCAACTGACTATATTTCCATCCCCAGTGGACTGCACCAGTTAGATTTCCACTGAGCACTGTGGAAGATTGTTTTCTCATAGACACCTACAGACCTACACCTGGGGCTCAACCCTTGTCTAAACATAGACCTCTACTGCCATTGTAGATGAACATAACAAAGGACTTAAGGACAGCTGGCAACTGGTAGAATATTCTAGGGTACCTCAAACAGCACTGAGCATCAATGTTTAAACATCTGAACTACAAGGTGTTAGTCAGGCTACAGGTAAGTCCTAGTCAGAAATATCCTGCCTGTGCTCCACCCCGAATAAAAGAGCCACAATGAGTGTTATCCATAAAGAAAAGACAGAAAGAAGGACAAAACACACTGCAGAAAAGGCATAACAACATCTTCAAAAACCTAGAAGTCAGCTGTAAAGAAGAAAAACATATGCTCCCCATATTCAGTGGGATGGGGGAAATAATTATAAACTATTATATAACTATAAACTGCAGAAGGGACCTTTTTCTAATGAAATGGACCATTGCAAACCAGTGGATCACCTGGAAAGGTTGTGGTGCATCCTTGCCTGGTGAATGGGTAGAGGGCGTGGAGCGGATTTCCTCCTGAGGTCTCCTCTGGCATCACTTCTAACGATTCAACAGCTCTGTGTTTCTGTGCTGGGGAATTGGAAAATGATCTCTGTGGGTGGAAATTGGACTTACCCCCATCACACAGGCCTCCTGACACCAGCAACAGAATTTTAAATGAGCTGCTAGACAGTCTGTAGTTCTTTAATAGGGCTTTGCTGCCAAGGGGCCCAACACATTTCCCATAATGAGGCAAGGGTAGGAGGAGAGAAGAGGGAAATTCCTCCATTCTTTATATTTCCATAGTATTTTGTAATTAATTTGATGCTTTTACAGAAAATTAATTGGGTTTTGATAATGAAATCGAAAAGACTAGCCAGACACTGGCAAATTAAAAAAAGAAAAAAGAAAAGGGGAAAAAAAAAAGAATTGAGAAGCCTAATAGGGCCCCACATTAGACTGATAACGTTGGCTCCCTCAGGTGCTGCAGAAAAAACAGCCCAAGAGGAGGCACTGCGAAAGTACTTGTGAGTTGAAGGGTTAATCTGCCTCCCTTCCCCACTCCCCTGCTCCCTCACAACTAAAGCTAAGCAGATTAATTAAAACTTAAAAGGATTCTGATTTAGTTATGAGTAAGAAAGTGAAGTGCTGCAGCCTCACGCCTATAATTCACCATCGCAGAGCAACGCTGAGAATGAGCTGTAATTAGCTGATGATGTAGTGTGTTCCCTGCAATTCATCACAAAACCTTCCTTTCAGGTTCTTCTCCCTGCTTTGCCCCCGCTCCCTGCTCATCCCTCCTAAGCTGAAGGCGTTTAGAAGTGGCAAATATTAATGTGGAGGAAGATGACAGCTGTGGGTCAAACAGGAGGCTGATGAATCGGCTCCATAAACTCAACAGGTATCTCCTCCGCTTCATCCGTCATCCCCTGGTGAAACAGAAAGCCAGCCTAGGATGTTTCTACTTAATATTTCATTCTCCCCCAATATATCACCAGTTAAAAAGCAGTGAGAAGGAAAAAAGCAGAGATTCACCGTCGTGAGTATCTGCCCCTTCCACTCAAACTACTATGAGGTGGAGCAAGTTATTAATTTTCCACATGTAGAGGTTAAATTCCCTCGTTCCAGGGCATAATGAGTAGCAGATAATGAACACATTTCTGTTGTCACACTTCTCAGCCATCAAGCCCACAAGCTGTAAGTACTTTTCATACTGGGTAGACATCTGGGACCAGTCCTGTTCCATCTATTCACTGATGACTTGGATGAGGGATCAGGGGGCACTGTCAGCAAGTTTGCTGATGACACAGAGCTGGGTGGTGTCCCTGACACCCCTGCAGACTGTGCTGCCATTCAGTGAGACCTGGACAGGCTAGAGAGCTGGGCTGAGAGAAATCTAATGACTTATAACAAGGGTAAGTGTAGAGTCTTGCACCTGGGCAAGAACAACCCCAGGGACCAGTATAGGCTGAGGACTGACCTGTTGGAGAGTAGCGTAGGAGAGAGGGATCTGGGGGTCCTGGTGGACAGTGGGATGGCCATGAGCCAGCAGTGTGGTCTTGTGGCCAAGAGGGCCAACAGCATCCTGGGGTGGATCAGAAGGGGGTGGTTAGCAGATCAAGAGAGGTTCTTCTCCCCCTCTACTGTGCCCTGGTGAGACCACATCTGGAGTGTTGTGTCCAGTTGTGGGCCCCTCAGTTCAAGAGGGATGTGGAGCTGCTGGAGGCAGTCCAACATAGGGCAATGAGGATGATGAAGGAAGTGGAGCACCTCCCTTCTGAGGAGAGGCTGAGGGAGCTGGGTCTCTTGAGCTTGGAGAAGAGGAGACTGAAGGGTGATCTCATTAATGTCCATAAATATGTGAAGGGTGAGTGTCAGGAGGATGGAGCCAGGCTCTACTCAGGGGCATGTAATGATATGACAAGGGGCAATGGGTGTGAGGTGGAACACAGGAGGTTCCACATCAATGTGAGAAGGAACTTCTTCCCAGTGAGGGTGACAGAGCACTGGAACAGGCTGCCCAGGGAGGTTGTGGAGTCTCCTTCTCTGGAGATGTTTAAGACCCACCTGGCTGTGTTCCTGTGTGACTTGGTCTAGGTGATCCTGCTCTGTCAGGGGGATTGGACTGGATGAACTTTCGAGGTCCCTTCCAATCCCTGCTGATTCTATGACTCTGTGATTCTGTGATCTTGGTACCAAATTCATACAACTATGTGAAAGCTCCATATGAGGATAAATAGAGGAAATAGAGGACATGAGGATGAAAATACTTGAGCAACACCTAGAACCTTGAGGTTGTTCCTTCAAATGTGATATCCTAGTGGCTAAAACAGTCACTGAGCCTTTGGAGGATGCTGATTTATTCCTTCCTTAGCTGGCATAAAAGGAATTATTCCAGCTCTCTGCTGCTTAATTTCCACTTCATGGTTGAGAGTCTGGGGACGCCCAGAAAGGAAATTAGATCCCTTACCATGGGATAACCTCTAAATTTTAAGTGACCCTTGTGCCTGTCTTTAAGGGTCACCTCCACAAGATTTGCTTCAGGCTTAGAGCTGCTGGTAGCAGCAACAAAGAGGAGTTTCGATGGAAGTCTAATGGAGTAAATCCCACTACTTTTAAAGTTACACCCAGTCTTAAATACCAACACACTCACTGGGTTGGATGTGTAACAGTAGTGTTGTGTCTAGGCAGGCAGACTGGTGTAGAGATCATCTTAGTTGTCACCTAATGTAGGTATCTGAGTTGTTGGGAATGAAGACAACTGCAAGGAGCTGACAGATACCACATGTGACATAGAGTGATCTCCACAGTTCCTGAGTGATACGTCTTGGGAGACCCAAGTGCACCAAACACCTACTTATTAAACCCACAAAAGGAATAATTAATGAATAAATAAGTAAAACCCCCATGCCAGTTGGGGTCCTGATGCCTTTGTCTCAAGGAGAATTAAGCAAAACCTCCCAAAGCAGTGTAGCTCAAACTGCCATTTGATAGACAGCAGCACCCAGCTGCAGCTCCAGAGGTGGTAGGGCCTCCTAAAAGCCCCACATAAGATCTAGCTGGCCCCTGCAGATGTTCGAGATGCCTTTCGCATCTCAAATTACACTTGGTGTCTCCAGGAGGCACCTGAAAGGTGTCTCAAGTGCTTCTCAGTGACCAAAAGACCTTTGCAAATCAACTCAGGCTGCACATTCCTGCACTGATGTTTTAATGTGGATTCAGAGATTTCAGTGGAGTGATTTTGGTGTTCCTGTACAGCCTGGTCTAGGTGGTCCTTCTCTGGCAGGGGGATTGGACTAGATGATCTTTCGAGGTCCCTTCCAATCCCTAATTATTCAATAATAAATTAAAAGCTTTCCAGCAAGAAGAGCTTTTTGGGATGGACAAGGAGACAACAAATACAGAGAAAAAGGATAGTTCAAGTTTCTATCCTATAATCCACGATTCCAGCAACATTCCAATGCACTTGTTGGTGCTATTGGATCACTTTATCCTCCCTTTTCCTAACAAAGACCTCTCTGGACATGTTCCTTTGTGACTGGATCTAGGTGATCCTGCTGTGGTGGGGGGATTGGACTAGATGCTCTTCTAAGGTCCCTTCCCATGCCTAATATTCTGTGATTCTGTGATCTAATCCTTATTCTTAGTGCATTTAATACTTCAGATCTCCTTTCATTTCCTTATTTGCTGTACACCATCACCTTTGTGGCTCTTGGTGGGTCCTTCCAAATTCCTTTTCAGCAACAGCCACTCCAAATATAACTGTTTATGAGACCTACCATTGACTTGCCCATTTTAATAGCTTTGGAATGCAGACTTGTTACTGGATTTTATTCTTTTATCTTCAAATTTTGTTCCCTATAGCACATACAGTCATAGAATCACAGAATTGTGGAGTCATTAGACATTGGAAGGTACCTCAAAGATCATCTAGTCCAATCCCCCTGCCACAGTAGGATCACCTAGGCCAAGTCACACAGGAACACGTCCAGGTGGGTTTTAAACATCTCCAGAGCAGGAGACTCCACAACCCCTCTGGGCAGCCCCTTCCAGTGCTCTGTCACCCTCACTGGGAAGAAGTTCCTTCTCACACTGATGTGGAACCTCCTCTGCTCCAGCTCACACCCATTGCCCCTTGTCATATCATTAGATGCCCCTGAGCAGAGCCTGGCTCCATCCTCCTGACACACACCCTTCACGTATTTATAGACATTAATGAGGTCACCCCTCAGTCTCCTCATCTCCAAGCTAGACCTTGCTAGAATCTCTAGAATCTCATCAGAATTTTCCACTTAGATCTCTAAATAAAAACAGTAGAAAGAAAAAACAATCAGCAATGCACAAGTTTGCTGATGCCACAAAGCTGGGTGGTGTCACTGACACCCCAGCAGACTGTGCTGCCGTAGTGTTCAGCTTTTATAGGATGACTTCTGCCCATTGCAAGGAAAATGTGTCTGGTTTGGCTCTCCTACAAAAGCTGTGATCATTTTTTAAGGCACTTTACAGGGCTGTGAATGCTCTCAGGGAACAGCCTGGGCGTCAAGACAGCGCCTTTTGCCAGCGTCTTAAGTGTTACTCAGCTCTGATTGATTTATATACTCAGAGAAATTTTGATTTGCCTACTGGGCCTTGTGATTCCCACGTCTCTGGCAGAATGAGAGACCCCTGTGAAAGTTCATTCGTTGCTGGTGTGATTATCTAGTTGGAAACTGGTGATTTGATTGTTAATCTGGGCTCAGGAAAGAAGTTATTGACGTTGGACTGGAAGCAGAAGGACTCGGATGGGCTGAGTCCTCCATGTAATCCCATCGCTGACCAACAATGGCATCAGGCTGTGATTTCTTACAACCAAGAGCTGGTTTTGTACAGCTGCCATCAAAGGGGGAGATCTTGTTACCCATTTCTAAAGCAAGAAGTCCCTGACATTTCATAAAGGAAAATATCTTCCTCTTGAAGAGCCTTTCCGTGGAAGTGCACAGTGATGGATGCGTCACACAAAGGGTATGAAACCATGAAACCCTCATTTTGGCTTTCCCAGGTACTGGAGATGGAAGAGGTTCCACCAGGACCATTTCTGGTGGCTGCAGTTCCAAATTCTTCTGACAGGAATGATCTTCCCAGAATATCACGGATACTTGACGTGCTCCTCCTCACGTGCTCCAGAAGAATGCAGAGAGGATGAATCTACCGGCTGCAGAAACGACGGTCTCACAGGTCAGATCTACAACACTGTGTGAAAACATAGAGTATCTTTATAATTTAAAAAATACCCTTCTCTTTGAATCAGAGAGTGACAGAATGGTTTGAGTTGGAAGATCACAGGTGATCCTGCTCTGGCAGGGGGTTTGGACTAGATGATCTTTCAAGGTCCCTTCCAATCCCTAATGTTCTGTGATTCTGCGATCATCTAGCTCTAACCTCCCTGCCATGGGCAAGGACATCTCCCACTAGACTCCCGTCCTGTCTGGCCCAAGGAAGGATACCATAAGTTCTTCTCAGAGCCTTCTCTTCTTCAGGCTGAACAGCCCCAACTCGCTCAGCCTTGGCTAGATATTTTTTATGAGGCCCTTCTCAACTGCCTCATAAAACAAGGTGTATTCAACAAGACCACAGAGGGTAGAGATAGCTTTTCCATCTCCAGCAATGACCAGGAACGAGTGCCCATTGGGAAGGAGCATCAAAGTGGACAGCAGACATTGATGTTCCCCACAGTTTTGCTTGCCAGATCCCTGCAGTGTGCAGCTACGTGATTTCCTGGCCCGGGGGTTCTTCCTTTGTCTACTGTAGTCTATGAAGAGCTTTCCTCCTATGTTTGTAACTAATTGCTTTTTGAATCCATGAAAACTTATGACATTCCCCACGTCCTGTGGCAATGAGTTTCATGCTTTAATTATGTGCTGCGTGAAAAAGTACTTTCCTTTAATCATTTCGAGCCCACCTTTGGACAACTTTATTTGATGCCTCCTCGGTTGTGTCTTACAAGAAACAGCAAATAATTGTTCTCTCTTCACCTCTTCTGTTTGCCATGATTTCCTAGACTTCCCTGAAACATTTAGTCTTTCCAAGCTCAAGAGTTTGATTTGAGCTTCTCCCCCCAACTAATTTTTATGCATCTTTGTTGTTCTTTATTTAACCTATTTTGCTATATTTATGCTAGGTGTATCTTAACATGTTTATTTGCACCTGTTAAAACAGGAGCATCACTTCTTCCTTCTAACACAGGACTATTTTACACCCACTTTTGGCTACAAAAATGTGAGGCTGCTGGAGAGCTTGACGACATCCAGAATGTTGTGTCCAGTTCTGGGCCCTTCAGTTCCAGAAGGACACAGAGCTGCTGGAGAGAGTCCAGTGCAGAGCCACAGAGATGGGGAAGGGAGCGGAGCATCTCCATGATGAGGACAGGCTGAGGGAGATGGGGCTCTTGAGCTTGCAATAAAGGAGACTGAGAGGTGACCTCATTAATGCTGATTAATATGCAAAGGGTGGGTGTCAGGAGGATGGAGCCAGGCTCTACTCAAGGGCACAAACAATAGGACAAGGGGCAATGGGTGTGAGCTGAACATATGAACTTCCACATCAATATGAGAAGGACCTTCTTCCCAGTGAGGGTGCCAGAGCACTGGAACGGGCTGCTCAAGGTGGGTTGTGGAGTCTCCTTCTCTAGAGATGTTAGACCCACCTGGATATGTTCCTATGCACCTTAATCTAGGGGGTCCTGCTGTAGTGAGGAGATTGGACTGGATGATCTTTCAGGGTCCCTTCCAATCCCTAATGTTCTGTGATTCTGTGATTCTCCACATTCAATAAACATTAAGTAGTTTCAGCTGATGATGGAAAACAATCTTTTCTGACTTCAGACAATTTCTGAGGGCTCATATTTTATTTTCTAAAAATTATTTATTTAATATTTGCTTTGATTATTCCATCTGATGCTCTCCAATCTGGTGGAGAGAAAACAATATGTTCGGCTAATGACTATGTTTTTAATGTCTGATGAATTTTCTTCTGCGAGAGAAGGACACAGCTCTTTCAGACTCAGCAGCTGAACAGATCTATACACCCTCGGGCAGAGTGTTGCCAGAATAATGACACAGCTAATGTAATTAATTAACCCTTTTGAAGTCTTAATGTTTCAAAATTTCAGGTAATGGTATTTAGGTGGCGATTGGATTTGATTTTATTTTAGTTGGACTTGTGGAAGATTGCAATTTGATACCTAAGCAAAAAAAAAGGGAAAGAGAAAAAGGCTTCATTGCTCCCAGAGAAAAACAAACCAAAACAAAAACAGGGTAAATGAAGTGAACAGACAATCGTTAAACTATGCACTCCCTCAAACTGCATTTGCTGGGCTGTGTATTAACCAGAAATAAAACAACCCCGACACTCATGTTTTGCTTCATCAAAAATAAGAATCATAAAAGTTAGACTTCAGCTTGTGACGTTTCAAAGGTGGGTTCAGCTCCTAAAGTTCAGCTCCTAAAGCAGCTAGGGATCGTGAAGCACAACGTGAACTTGGCTGCAGAACTCCAGTGCTATGTGGTTTGTTCTCCATCTCTACAAAAGTGGAGTCTCCTTCACTGGAGGTGTTTAAAGCCCACCTGGATGTGTTCCTGCGTGACTTGGTCTGGGTGATCCTGCTGTGGCAGGGGATTGGACTGGATGATCTTTGGAGGTCCCTTCCAATCCCTAATGATTCTATGATCCTAAGGGGACAATATCACTGCCTTATATTTGATTTTGACCTTCTTCATTTATTCAGACTCCAGCTAGGACCAGGATATGAAGTTTTATTTTGTAGTAGGAATAGCACTGAGAACAGTGAAGGTCTAGACTTGATACAAACCTTCTGTTGAGTTCTGTGGATGAGGTGACACTCCATCCCATGGAGGGATGTCAACTCACGCTACTATGTTGCTATTGCGCTTCAGTGACTAGCAATGGGTGTGTAAATGTCGGAAGGAGAGTCCCTTCCTCTGCTATGGTCTTTATGTCTGGAGGAATTCCCATTCCTGAGGTTCCAGAAGCTCAGGAACCATTCAAAACAGAGATGGTGCAAACATGTGGTAAGACACAGTCCTTGGAAAGTTGGTGAGATGTTTGAACAAGGAGATCACGTTGTCCACAGCCAACCAAACCATGTATCACAGTATCACAGTATCACAGTATTATCAAGGTTGGAAGAGACCTCATAGATCATCAAGTCCAACCTGTCACCACAGAGCTCAAGGCTAGACCATGGCACCAAGTGCCACGTCCAATCCTGCCTTGAACAGCTCCAGAGTTAGCGACTCCACCACCTCCCCGGGCAGGCCATTCCAGTGGCCAATGACTCTCTCGGTGAAGAACTTTCTACTCACCTCAAGCCTCAATTTCCCCTGGCGCATCTTGTGGCTGTGTCCTCTTGTTCTGGTGCTGGCTGCCTGAGAGAAGAGAGCAACCTCCTCCTGGCCACAACCACCCCTCAGGTAGTTGTAGACAGCAATAAGGTCTCCCCTGAGCCTCTTGTGCCTTCAAGAGCTCCAAGCTCCAGATCTACTCATTTTTGAACACATCCAGGGGCAGACACTCCACCACCTCCCTGGGCACCTGACCACTCTGTCAAGCAGGAATTTTTTCCTAATGTCCAATCTAAATTCTTGATTCAGGACAGCAAATGTATTTCCCTGCTTTTTTATCATCCCCAATGATTTTTGAGCCTGTTGCTCCTTCCTCTCCAGGAAGTTTTGATCCAATATTGAGGCTGTTCATGGTAATATGACAATATTGAATTTATTTTATTCTTTTAATTAAACAATCAGTTAATTTCATTATTTGAAAGAAACATTTACTGCATTGAGATTAATGTAAATAATTCTATTATTGTAATTTATCATACTTTTTCTCTACTGTGGTTGAATATTAGATCATAACACAGAACATCTCTGCAACAACCAAGCCCTGTCTTCATTGACCCTTGCAGAGAGTATCACAGAACCACAGAACATGAGGGACTGGAAGAAACCCTGAAAGGTCCTCTAGTCTAATCCCTCTGCCAGAGCAGGATCACCTAGACCAAGATGCACAGGAACATGTCCAGGTGGGTTTTAAACATCTCCAGAGAAGGAGACTGCACAACCCCCCTGGGCAGCCCCTTCCAGTGCTCTGTCACCCTCACCGGGAAGAAGTTCCTTCTCATATTGATGTGGAACCTCCTATGTTGTAGCTCACACCCACTGCCCCTTGTCCTATTACTAGAAGACATTGAGCAGAGCCTGGCTCCATCCTCCTGACACTCATCCATCATATACTGAGGTCACCCCTCAGTCTTTTTTCCAAGCTCAAGAGACCCAGCTCCCTCAGCCTTTCTTCATAAGGGGGGTGCTCCTCTTCCTTCATCATCCCCGTTGCTCTGTGCTGGACCCCCTCCAGCAGAGCAACGCAGAGCAGCACAGAAACTGCCGTGTTTTATGAAGGCTGCCTGGGATTCCAGGACTCGTGTCCCAGATGAGCATTAGTGCAGCTGATTTTCAAGCTGTGTTAAGTGAAAAGCTGACATAAGAGCCAGGTACACTAGTTTTACACCAGCTAAGAGATTTCCTGTGCCAAGGCAGCACAAAGAGCCAGTCCTTTGGCTGATGCTTGGAGCATCTTGGNGTTTGAACAAGGAGATCACGTTGTCCACAGCCAACCAAACCATGTATCACAGTATCACAGTATCACAGTATTATCAAGGTTGGAAGAGACCTCATAGATCATCAAGTCCAACCTGTCACCACAGAGCTCAAGGCTAGACCATGGCACCAAGTGCCACGTCCAATCCTGCCTTGAACAGCTCCAGAGTTAGCGACTCCACCACCTCCCCGGGCAGGCCATTCCAGTGGCCAATGACTCTCTCGGTGAAGAACTTTCTCCTCACCTCAAGCCTCAATTTCCCCTGGCGCATCTTGTGGCTGTGTCCTCTTGTTCTGGTGCTGGCTGCCTGAGAGAAGAGAGCAACCTCCTCCTGGCCACAACCACCCCTCAGGTAGTTGTAGACAGCAATAAGGTCTCCCCTGAGCCTCTTGTGCCTTCAAGAGCTCCAAGCTCCAGATCTACTCATTTTTGAACACATCCAGGGGCAGACACTCCACCACCTCCCTGGGCACCTGACCACTCTGTCAAGCAGGAATTTTTTCCTAATGTCCAATCTAAATTCTTGATTCAGGACAGCAAATGTATTTCCCTGCTTTTTTATCATCCCCAATGATTTTTGAGCCTGTTGCTCCTTCCTCTCCAGGAAGTTTTGATCCAATATTGAGGCTGTTCATGGTAATATGACAATATTGAATTTATTTTATTCTTTTAATTAAACAATCAGTTAATTTCATTATTTGAAAGAAACATTTACTGCATTGAGATTAATGTAAATAATTCTATTATTGTAATTTATCATACTTTTTCTCTACTGTGGTTGAATATTAGATCATAACACAGAACATCTCTGCAACAACCAAGCCCTGTCTTCATTGACCCTTGCAGAGAGTATCACAGAACCACAGAACATGAGGGACTGGAAGAAACCCTGAAAGGTCCTCTAGTCTAATCCCTCTGCCAGAGCAGGATCACCTAGACCAAGATGCACAGGAACATGTCCAGGTGGGTTTTAAACATCTCCAGAGAAGGAGACTGCACAACCCCCCTGGGCAGCCTGTTCCAGTGCTCTGTCACCCTCACTGGGAAGAAGTTCCTTCTCATATTGATGTGGAACCTCCTATGTTGTAGCTCACACCCACTGCCCCTCGTCCTATTACTAGAAGACATTGAGCAGAGCCTGGCTCCATCCTCCTGACACTCATCCATCATATACTGAGGTCACCCCTCAGTCTTTTTTCCAAGCTCAAGAGACCCAGCTCCCTCAGCCTTTCTTCATAAGGGGGGTGCTCCTCTTCCTTCATCATCCCCGTTGCTCTGTGCTGGACCCCCTCCAGCAGAGCAACGCAGAGCAGCACAGAAACTGCCGTGTTTTATGAGGCTGCCTGGGATTCCAGGACTCGTGTCCCAGATGAGCATTAGTGCAGCTGATTTTCAAGCTGTGTTAAGTGAAAAGCTGACATAAGAGCCAGGTACACTAGTTTTACACCAGCTAAGAGATTTCCTGTGCCAAGGCAGCACAAAGAGCCAGTCCTTTGGCTGATGCTTGGAGCATCTTGGAAAGAATCCTATTTCCATGCCCCTTTTTTTCTGGAAATGAGCATTCCAGGGAGTTTGCATTCAGTGCTGTGTGCTTGCTTTAGTAGCCCATAACGCTGGCACTAATCCCTTTTTAATCCTGGTGGCAATATCCAAGTATTAACAGAGGGTTTTTAATTGTGAGCTTTTAAACAGCTATATAAAAAAGAGAGAGAGAGACAGAGAGAGAGAAAAGATATGCAATATAATCTCACCCAAATGTTATTTCAATGCCAATAAAAAACAGTGAATAGATTGAAGACCTTAGTAAATAAAACCCTGTTATTTTACTTCAGGGATTGCAATTGTTGGCCAGGCTCAGGATTTTTCACTGGAAATGAGATTGGTGGCTTTTTATTTTAGCCTGAGTAGATAATTCACATTGAGAAATAGTTTGATAATTATTCTCATTAGGCAAGTAGGACAGAGCAAGATGGAATGAAGTGAAGCTGCGGCGAGGAAATTTAGGTTAAATTCTAGCAGTTGAAAGAGAGAGAAGAGATGATGAAGAAAAGAAAGAAATTGCAACGAATCCAGGAACAAAACACGTAGCCATGAGAAGAAATGATGTGAAATGATGAAGACTGAGGAATGATGAGCGTCACTGAGGAGGTGATTACTCTTGATTGAGTAAAGACTTCATTAAATCCAGTGAAGACACATGAGCATATTTATGTAACTTATCAAAGATTCACAGAACATCAGGGATTGGAAGGGACCTTGAAAGATCATCCAGTCCGATCCTCCTGCCACAGCAGGATCTCCTAGATCCAGTTGCACAGGAACATATCCAGGTGGGTTTTAAATGTCTCCAGTGCAGGAGATTCTACAACCTCCCTGGGCAGCCCATTCCAGTGCTCCATCACCCTCACTGGGAAGAAGCTCCTTCTCAGATTGATGTGGGACCTCCTCTGTTCCAGTTTACACCTGTTGCCCCTTGTCCTGTCACTGAGTGCCCCCGGCTCCATCCTCCTGACACCCACCCTTTCCATATTTATCAACACTAATGAGGTTATTATGTCTACAAAGTGCTTGATAATCTCATGGTTTGGTAGTTCACCATGAGGTTCTGGAGACACATCCCTGCTGTCAAGAAGCCACAAATAAGGACAGAAGGTTATTCAAGGTGGGGGTACAAGGTGAGTGTGTAGCTGCATCCCTTTACCAGGAGCTCTTGTCTTACCTTTATCACATTGGGTTTTACCATCCAGTCTCATGGGTTTTGTGAAGGAATTTGTGGGTTTTTTATGTTTTAAGATTATCTAACCCTGTCTGAGAGTGATGAATACCCTGATACAACAGGACACAAGGTTTGCTAGGTGAAACAGCAGCATCCTGATGCAGCTCTACTCCTCTCTGCAAGAACATATATTTCGTTGCTGGAATCTTCCATGAAGACTTCTGAACATGGACTCATTCAGTCTTCACCCAGAATACTTGTCCCAAAGACTCTCAGGAGAATTCAGGAGAAGGTAATTAGCTGTCATGCTAAGGAGAGGAAGCAGTAGAGTGATGGAAAGTGTTCATATGTTCTGAACACTCAGTTCTCACTTTTGGACCCCTCACTGCAAGAAGGACATTGAAGGGCTGGAAAGGGGACAGAGGTGGCTACCAAGCCCATAGAGGATTTGGATCATGTGTTGTATGAGGAATGGCTGAGGGAGCTGGGGCTGCTAAGCCTGCAGAAGAGGACAATGAGCGGAGACCTTATTGCTCTCTACAACTGCTTGAAAGTAGATTGTAGAGAAGCAGGGGTTGGTGAGTTCTCCCTAGCAGCCAGTGGTAGGATGAGGGGAAGCGGCCTTAGGCTGTGCCAGGGGAGGTTCAGGTTAGATGTCAGAAGAAATTTCTTTCCTGAGAGGGCTGTCAGTCACTGGAACAGCTGCCCAGGGAAGGGGTTGAGTCCCCATCCCTGGAGGTGTTGAAGAGAAGAGGAGATCATAGGATCATAGGATGTTAGGGGTTGGAAGGGACCCAAGAGATCATCGAGTCCAACCCCCCTGCCAGAGCAGGACAAAACTATCTAACACAGATGTTGCATTGGAGGACAGAGTTTAGTGATGAGTTTAGTGATGAGTTAGGAAAAGATTGGACCTGATGATCTTGAAGGTGTCTTCCAGGTGAAGCTGTTCTATGACTCCATGATAACTCATGAATGGGAGAAACCACCACCCACTAACACTCATGATAAAATCACTGAAGGCTGCAACGTTGCTTCATTTCATGGCAACCCTAATAAATTCAGTTGGTGCTACCCAAGACACACAGGAGTGACCAACAGCTCTGTTCCAGCTTAGCCATGAAAACATTAGGAGCCCAGCCTTAGTCAGACACCTACTCTGCAGTCAGACAGCACATCCAGAGAAGCTTTTCAACTCGATGTCTTAATCACCTCTTGTAGACGGAGGGGGTTGGATTAATAACTCTCCAAGGATTCATCTATCACATCATCCCTTAATGAAGGGCTCTACCCCAGCAGCTCAGGTGGCACACCTGATTTGTTTTGCTAAGGTAGATCTGAGTCAAAATGAATTAAAAGGGACCATCTCAGCAAAGTGCCTACAGAAAACCTGTGCTATTCAATCAAAATCACTTTTCTGAGATTCCCAGTGCTCAGAGACTAAACAGGGAAGACAGGAAATGAGCTTGGGAGCTGGTCCACGACATTATACCTGTAAAATTTTTATTAAGCAAAGATGAAACTGCCACGATGACAAGAAAGCTTTCAAGGCTTTCTGTACGATCTAATTAAGCAATTAATCCCTTGACCCATCTCACTGAACTGCAGTTTTCTAGAAATACTGCTCGTTGGCTGCGTTAGCTGTCAAGATAGAACACAACAGGCAGCAAGGTGAGGCTGGATTCCAGGGAGAAGAAGTCATGGCTTGATAAAACTGATCTTTCTTCTCGTTCTTCTTCTCCACATAAATATATTCTTCCAAAAGTTGCAGGAGCACAGTCAACTAGTTCAAGACTAAGTGTCTAATTGAAATGTTGGAAAAGTGAGGTGAGGTAACCTTGTCTTAGAGAGGAAATGCTCAATAAACTCTTTTACTAGGAGTTAAAATAGCTGTTATGTACTGAACCGACTGGCAGCGATTGGTGACTCTTCTTGGACTTGATATCAATCACAGAGTCACGGGATCACAGAACATGAGGGATTGGAAGGGGCCTTGAAAGATCATCTAGTCCAATCCCTCTGCCAGGGCAGGATCATCTAGATCAAGTCGCACAGGAACGCATCCAGGTGGGTGTTAAGCATCTCTAGAGAAGGAGATTCCACCACCCCCCTGGGCAGCCTGTTGCAGTCTGTCATAGGAGCAGTGTTTTACTTGTGAGAACATGGTCCTTCTGAACAGCAGCTGCAACTCAGAGCAGAATAGGATAAGGAGAGAGAGCTTTGAATCACATGAGTGAAGCATCTGTAGGTCTGAGCCAGGAACTTTGGAATTGGGTTGCAAAGTCTGGGAGCTGACCGAGTGGGTGTGATGAGTGTGGTGGTGCTGAGGAAGGCATGAAAGCAGCGTAGAAAGGTTGGAACTAGACTTTAGACTGTTCTTGGCAATTATTTTGGGAATCTCTGCTGAATATTTTGGTCTAATAATTATAATAATTTGGTCTAATAAAAAAAGAAACAAATTCTAGTCAAGGAAATTTTCCCAGAGTAACAAGAAAGTTGCAAGATTTACAGATTCACAGAACATTAGGAACTGGAAGGGACCCTGAAAGATCATCCAGTCCAATCCCCTAAGATCACCTGGAACATGAACATGTCCAGGTGGGTTTTAAACGGCTCCAGAGAAGGAGACTCCACAACCCCCCCAGGCAGCCCCTTCCAGGGCTCTGCGACCCTCACCCTGATGAAGTTCCTTCTCAGATTGATGTGGAGCCAGCTATGTTCCAGCTCACACCCATTGCCCCTTGACTTGTCATTAGATGCCACTGAGCAGATCCTGGCTCCATCCTCCTGACAGCCACTCTTTCCATATTTATCAACATTCATTGTGTCACCCCTCAGTCTCCTTTTTCCCAGGCTCAAGAGATGTAGCTTCTTCAGCCTTTCCTCAGCAGGGAGATGTTCCCCTCCCTTCACCATCTCTGTGGCTCTGCACTGGACTCTCTCCAGCGGCTCCATGTCCTTCTGGATCTGGGGGGCCCACACTTGGCCTGGACATTACATTCCAGATGTGGTCTTACCAGGGCAGAGCAGAGGGGGAGGAGAACCTCTCTCCATCAACTAACCACCTCCCTTCTGATCCACTTCAGGATGCCATTGGCCTTCTTGGCCACAAAGTCCCGTTGCTGGCTCATGGTCATCCTGCTGGCCACTAGAACCCCCACGTCCCTTTCTCCTACGTTGCTCCCTAACAGGACAGTCTCCAACCCATACTGGTACATCAAAGCTACAGACAGTAGAAGTCAAATGCTGGATGACTGATATCCAAACCCTGCTGAGCATTAAGTGCAGCACAGTCCACAGAGGGGCTCTCTACTGGTCAGCTCCAACACCCACATTGTTGTTTTCTGACAATTAAACATATTTTAGGGGTTTTTCCTATGTCAATCCTACGTTACTGACAGCTTCCAGTCATCAGTTGGGCATCTTTAGTCTGCAGATGAGCAATAAACATCTTTGAGACTTTTTCTGACAGGTTCCTCCTAAATGTCTACATCTGTTTGGAAGAAGCTGTGTGTAGAAGTTTCCAGATGAAACCGTGCAACCTTTTATTGACTTCTGTGCTGTGTCTCCCACAATTACAGCTGCTCTTGGCACGTGTGAAAGACCGTTGTCACGCACGGTGAGTCCAGAAAAGCAGAAGTCCTTTGGAGCAGGGCCACAGTAGCTGAAATTTGGAAGAGGCTCGTTTCTGTTAGTTGATCTAAACCAGCTACAACTCACACAATCAAGAGCTTGACACGCTGCTGCGCTCGTTCTCTCTATCAAAAGTCTATAGTCCTCAGAATATTTCATTAATTTGCTTTCTCACTAATAATAATAATAACTTGCACACAGACTGCTTTTCAAGGTAATGACTTTGGTGCATTTCTTGCGACACCCCAGTGAGCAAAATGTGTGATGGACATCAAAGCCAGTCTTAATTCCCAAATAGAACTGGCTGAGGGTACATCTGGATGAGTCAAATAAACACTGCTGGAGATGGACACAGGCACTGAAATGTGGCTGCTCCTGCTGTTATATATCCAGAGCAGTCTCCAGTGTGGGGTGGTTTGTTTTCCAGACCAACTAGTGTTCTCCTAAACAGCTTCACTGCGTGGTTGGGGTCTCAAATTGGGCCAAGGACAATTCCTTTTAGGCAGTTTGGATGCATTCACTGTGTCTGGGAGGCTGAGGTAATTTAGCAGTGAGAACACAACCAGCCCGAGCCTAAAGCCCTCAGGACAGGAGTGCAGCTCCTGGTGCCATGCCTTTCACTAAAAACCAGTTACCTGAAATATTTGGACTAAAATAAATAAATATTTATGATTTGACTAAAATAAATAAATATTTGACCTGAAATAAATTGACTAAAATTTGACTAAAAAGTCTAAAAGTTGCTCCTAAATCTTCAGAGTTAGAGATGTTCACTGATCTGAGTGCAGCCACCTGTCTTGAGACTCTAAGTCCTGTATCAGAGAAGACCTGTAAAACCAGAGGAATCACAGAACTGCAGAAATACAGAATCATTCAGGTTGGAAAAGACCCCTGGGATCATCGAGTCCAACCATCAACCCTACTCTACAAGTTCATCCCTAAATCAGATCCCTCAACACTACATCTCAGTGACTTTGGGATGGGGACTCAACCACCACCTTGGGCAGCCCATTCTGGTGCCTGACCACTCTTTCCAGGGAGAATTTCTTCCTGATGTCATCTCCAAAGCACAGAAGCAAGTTTTAATGCTTTCTGCACCATTTCAAAGAGAACTCTGTCACAAAAGCAGCACTCCTGGATGTTCATCTCTTTCATATCTGTTTCTGATTCGTCAGTGATAAGGATGTTGCTTGGACTTCAGGATTTCCCTCCTGTTGCAACAGTAATTTACTCTAATGGGGATGTAAGTTGTACTTGTTTCTGGTTAAACTTAGGAGCCCTCTGAAATACCTTCCTACACAGGCAAGAATAGAGTAGCTCCAGAGAAGGAGCATCAGTAGCATCCACTTCGAACTCAAGAGCAAATATAATAGTATCTCCACTCATTTGGCATCTCTGAACTCAAGAACAACTATAATAGTATCTCCATTCATTTGGCATCTCTGAACTCAAGAGCAAATATAATAGTATCTCCACTCATTTGGCATCTCTGAACTCAAGAACAACTATAATAGTATCTCCACTCATTTGGCACCTCACTCCACTTCAAACACAGAATCATTCAGGTTGGAAAAAACACCTGGGATCATCGAGTGCAACCATCAACCCCACTCTACAAGTTCACCCCTAAACCAGATCCCCCAACACCACATCTAAGTGCCCTGTAAACACATCCAGGGATGGGGACTCAACCACCACCCTGGGCAGCCCCTTCCAGTGTCTTTGAGAATGAGTGAAGGGTGTCACTGCAAAATCACACAACCACAGAACATTAGTGATTGGAAGGGACCTCGAGAGATCACCCAGTCCGATCCCTCTGCCACAGCAGGATCACCTGAACTAAGTCACACAGGAACACATCCAGGTGGGTTTTAAACATCTCCAGAGAAGGAGACTCCACAACCCCCCTGGGCAGACAGACTCAAAAGAAGATGGACTTGGGCCATCCTTTTCCCTGCCATTTCAATATTGTTGATAGAGGAGTTGAGAGAGAAGATTTCCACTGGAGTGTTTCCCCTCACACACACTTTTCCCCCTGTTCTGATTTTTTTCTTCTCTTTTAACATTTGGAAACCTCCTACATCTCTGAAAATGTTAATAGGCTAATTATCCCTGAGTTAATTTGCATGGCATATTCCCTCCTGCCCTCACATGAAAAAAAATACAAAATAATAAAAATAATAGTAATAATAACAAAAAAAGAAGGAGACCTCCTCCCCCAGTTTGTTTTTCAGCAAGTAAAACAAAAATAAATTTAAAGCAAAAAGGCGAGTGAACTTAGCCACAAAATAAGTCAAGGGAAAAATGAAGTACTAATTAAGAAAGCTGGGGTTTTATGCAAATGACTTCTTCACCGAAGACAGTCTAATGAATGTGCCCTGAGTCGATCCGTGTGCGTTTTCGCCAAGCTGACAGCTGGCTCGGAGGAAGGTCAGACAGAATCAAGCGTGCACAGAGCATAATCCTTCAGATTGGCAGCTCTGCCCCCTGGTCACTGTTTGATTATCTCCCAAATTGCTGTATTTCACAGAGATAATGATTTTTTATGGTCACAGATTTGAAGACAACTGCTGTATCCTGAGGGTTGTCGTTCTGCAAGGAGACACTGCTGCTTCCTTCAGAGGAGAAGAAGGGGGCGAGGAGGGGGGAAAAGTTGCTCTCTTTTTTTTTTAATCCCCAATCCCTCCCCCCCATCCCCTCTCCTTTCCCTTTCTTACATTTCTTTTATTTCTTTATCCATTTATTTCTTTATTTTCGCTGGTTTTTGTAGTCGAGAAGAGCCCCGGCTCGGACCAATTAGGCGGCTCGTCCCAGCGCGGCGTCCCCGGGAGGAGGGCTGGGCGCTGCCGCAGCCGTCCCCGGCCGCATCGCTAGCGCAGTTCTCCACCCAAGTACGAAAGAGGAGACACTCGGGAGGGGAGAAATGGGAGAGACGGCGGGGAGGGAAGGGGAGGGAGGGGGGCAGTGGCTCTGAAGGAATTCTCTGCACATGGTTGCTGTTCATCCCTGCTTGGTGGCTGGCTCTCCTGATGGCCAGATATGGTTGGCCTCGGGGGGTTGTAGGGAAAAAAAAACCCAACCCCACAGCATCGTGGGCTGGGAAAGGGGGATAAACGCCAGAGGCAGCAGTGGTGGAGATGGTTTTCAAAACAGGCCAGGTGCAGATGTGCAAACAGCACAGCATCTCCCACTGTTCACATCTCCCACACCGGCACCTGTGGATGGGTTTTGCCTTTGAAGCCCAACATCCAAAGAGGCAAACGCTTCTGAAAATGTGGCTATGGCTGGAAAATAAATGGCATGTGGTGCTCCAGGAAGGGTTCAGTCAGAAAACATGAACCATTTGTGAGCCAAAGGAGCTGGTCAGGCATTACCAGGCAAAGTGCTTCTTGAAGGGAGCTCAGAAAAAGATGTTTGCTGAGACAGACAAGGACAGAACTTCTGGCAGGAGGAAAATAACACCCTCAAGTGTATAAAACCATCATCCTCCCCCAACCCAGACCCAAAAGAAATAACCAGGAGCTTGGTGGTTTGATTGCTCAAGGGGCAGACTGAGAGACCCAAGTAAAAGACGTGGATTTTCCCATCTATTTATTTCTTAATCTGTTTATCAAATGACTAATTAAGGCTCCCATTTATAAATTTGGTAATTTGATTTTCCTTGCCTCCCTACCAAGGAGGACAGTTTTGTGAGTGCTGATGGGTGGTGACTCCCAGAGAAACAACAAGTCTCGTGTGAGATGAGGTGTCTTTTTCCACCGAGAGGAGCAAAATTAATGCTTCAGTCCGGGAAGAACAGATCAGAGGGAAAGTTTCGTTCAGACTTTGAAAACTAGTTTTCTAACAATGGCATGAAGATCTCGAGCAGCAGCAGCAGACTCTTCTTGTTCTGCTTTTACTTTGTCCTTCTTTTTCTCTTTCCCCCCTTTTTTTTTTTGCACTGTCACAGGGGAAAAGCAGCCAATTCTTGAAGAAACTCAATTATTTCCTTAAGCTGGATCCACTCCTGGTGCATTTTGAACTGCATGTAAAACCAGGAAGGACTTTGTGTCTTTCCTCTGGATCAATGCAAGAAGAAGTTGATGGTCTACACATCCCCACCCTGCTCCCCAAATGCTGCATCTCCAGTCAAACTTGGAGAACAAGCAGCAAGTTTCAGAAGACTCTCCCTGAGTACAAAGGAAGTGTTTTGATCCCTGTACCTGGATATGAATGTTTTAGAGGGACCTGCAAGGGATACTCTGCCTGGAAGAGCAGCAAGTTCTGATAGGGATGTCCTAAGGGAAAAGAAGATAAAGTTGCATCATGTCTGGGCACTGGATGAGTAGAAAGATTGGCTGGGTATCCCTGAGGCAAGAGGGGAAGCCTGGAGAACAGCTGACTCATGGGGCAGTCCTTCTTCAGGACCTGTAGATCCAGCACAGGGTAAAAGTTGCTTCTCCTGAGGGAAAGAAGCAAGTGAGATATGGATTGAGTCAGCTCCAATGTGGGTGTTTGTGACTTTGGAGCAGGCACTACTTCACAATCGGTCTAACAACCCTGATCTCTCCTTCTGCCTCCACAAGGGTCACACAGAATCATTTAGGTAGGAAAAGACCTTCAAGATCATCTAGAGCAGCCATTAATTTAATCCTGACTAGTCCAAGTTCTGCTTGTGCCTGGTGGCTGCTTCTGATCAGATCTACCTGAGCATCCCAAAGGTTGTGAGTCACGAGCACTGGGTTGTTCCTTCAGGGGTCCAGCTAAACTTGAAGTCATGCTGAGAACAGCAGAAGCAAGACTGAGAAAAATGCTTTAGCAGTGACCAGTACAGCTCCACATTTAGATGTGCAGGAAACCTGGAGTAGATGTCACAGAGACCTCTGTTTAGCTCCAGTCTCAGAATACCCAGAGCTCCTAACGTACCTGCTGAGAACACGGCACCTAGATGAAACCACAGTCGGGAAAACCACTCTTGCTTCCACAAGGAGATGCACAGGGTTGCATGATCCAGAGAGCTCCCTTCTCGTGCATACTGACAGGAACTAGAGTGCAGATGGACCTGATCTTTGTAGCCCCTGCCTATACTCGCTCCAATAGGTTTCTTCCCTCTGTTATCCTCGATGTGTTTAAGGGCTTGCAGGGAAATAATGCAAGAGCCCTCCTGTGGCTGATTTTAACACCTACCATTCATATCAGAGCCGTAAGAGCCGAAGAGTCAAGCAGCCAAAAGGATCTGCTTTTAATAATGTCCAATATCCTCCCAGTTATGCAGGGAAAAAGCTGATTATGCTAAACTATCTCCAAGCCTGTATAGAGTTACCTCCTGCAGTCACTTCACACGTGTTTCTCTAGGCAGCACTCTAGCATTTTTCAGATCCCCACAGGCTGTTGTTCAGGAAAATACTATAAGCAAATGGCTACCCCCCTAAACAAGTTTATCTACAAACTCGCCCACAATTTCACGTGGGAAAAGAGGATCTACCTAAATCCTCTCCTAGTACCTCATGTGTTTGCTTTCAGTCTTAAATGCTTGCCGTCGTCCAATGTCCGTAGACTATTGCTTCCCCTCGGGGCTGTAGGCAGCGTGTTTAATCCTTTCTTTTAAATTGATCCCTCACAAGTCCTCACTCTTCTCCAACTACATTTTTTTCTGGCTTGGTTTTTTTTTCAGTCATAAAGAGGTATCCAGATGGATGAGGTGCTCCTACTGTGTCGCATTAGAGCTTGCTACTGAAGAAATGCCACTCTGTGAGGACATCACTCTGGTGGCCTGAGATCACACCAACCTCATGGTGACTCTTCCTTGACCCAAGGACTAGCCTTTGGGTTTTACATTTAAGTTGTTATCCAACATTCCTTCATTATTAGTTTTCAGTTGTAATGTTTCTTCTCGCAGGCAAATAGCGATGAGAGGACAGGGCCTGGAGAAGATGACACTCAGGGAGGACCTTGTCCCTGTTAAAACCACCTGAAGGGAAGCTGTAGTCACATAGGGGTTGGGCTCTTCTCTCAGGCAACCAGCAGCAGGACAAGAGGGCAGGGTGTGAAGCTGCACCAGGGGAGGGTTAGATTGGATGTTAGAAAGCCCTTCCTCATGGGAAGGGTGATCAGACTCTGGAATGCACTGCCCAGGGCAGTGGTGGAGTCCCCATCCCTGGAGGTGTTGAAGGCCAGCCTGGCTGTGGCCCTTAGTGCCTTGGTCTAGCTGAGGTGGTGATGTTAGGTCCTAGGCTCAACTTGATGAGCTCAGAGCTCTTTTCAAGCCTCAATAATTCTGTGATTCCAAGATTCTTTGGCTGGTACAGGGTTGGATGTCTTTAAATCATTTCTATGTACTAAGAGAAGAACAGCTCTCCAAGCAAGGTAAACTCACTGATGTTTACTGAGGGTTGAGCTGCCTTGGGTGGGCAGTACAGGAACCACAGAGTGGTTACAGCTGTCTCAAATCTCCAGCCTGAGGTACTGGCCAGTGACTCATTCACCTAGCCATGGTCTAGGTGAGCAGAGAATCATAGACTCATAGAATCATAGACTCATGGAATCATAGAATCATAGACTCATGGACTCATAGAATCATAGACTCATGGACTCATAGACTCATGGACTCATAGACTCATGGACTCATAGACTCATGGACTCATAGAATCATAGACTCATAGAATCATAGAACCATAGAATCATAGAATCATAGGATCATAGGATCATTAGAGATTGGAAGGAACCTTGAAAGATCATCTAGTCCAACCCCCCTGCCACCTAGGGGGATCACCTAGATCGAGTCATACAGTCAGTTAAGGTTAGAAGGGACCACAGGAAGAAGAAGCTGAGAAACTGCAGCGTGACTGCTCCACCAGCTCCCAGCATACACAAAGTGAGGTTTGAAATCAGCACAGAAAGAGTGTCAGGCTGAAGTCTAAATGAGGATGCATTTATTTTTCCATCTGAATCAGTCATGGTTGTTCTGGCTGCCTGCCTGCCTACCTGCCAGAGACTGGGGAAGAAATAGCACTGCGCTAGGAGAAAATAAATAAAACCCCTCTGGCTATTGGGAGAGTTAGCATTAGCCCTTCAGAAAAAAAGCAGTTGCTTGCTACCTAATAAAATGTATGAACAGTGTGAGCCCCGGATGGCTGTGGTGGAAGAGATTAAGATTCAAGTTCGTGCCGTCTTTCATGCAGACTAGGGGTTTTTAATGCACTTTTTCACATAACAGATGAGTGCCCCAAGCACCAAGCCAAAAGATCTTTCAAAGTGGGTGATCAGCAGTTCTTTCCCCGATGCAAGAAACTGCTGCTGCTGTAAGAGCAGGTGCATACATTACCTGACAAAATTAATTTTGACAAAATAAGAATTTGTCTACACAAAGTGATTTAATGGGGAAAATCCTGACTTCCTCCAGCGACCCGTCTATTTTTAGAGTTGACTTGATGGAAGAAATCTGAAGGCTACAGGAAAAGTGAACTCTCCTGCCTATCCTAGTTCAGATCTGAGCCACGAATTTGCAAGGACAGCATAAGGACTTGGAGATGTTTTGAGTGGAAAGAATTCAAGGTGATGACTTGCATTTTGGAAAATACAAAAGAAGGGTGACAACGTCCAATATCCAAATTAATCTGTAAGCACCAACAGGTAGTGTTCAACATAATTATTTGGCAACAGTACCACTTGACTGGTGGCCAAGAAGGCCAACGGCAAGCTGGGGTGAATCAGAACGGGGTGGTTAGCAGATTGAGAGAGGTTCTCCTCCCTCTCGACTCTGCTCTGGTGAGATCACATCTGGAATCTTGTGTCCAGTTCCGGGCCACTCAGTTCCAGAAGGACACAGAGCTGCTGGAGGGAGTCCAGTGCAGAGGCACAAAGATGATGGAGTGGAGCATCTCCCTGCTGAGGAAAGGCTGAGGGAGCTGGGTCTCGAGCTTGGAGAAACGGAGACTGAGGGGTGATGCCATGAATGTTGAGTATGGAAAGGGCAGGTGTCAGGAGGATGGAACCAGGCGCTGCTCAGGGGCACCTAATGATAGGACAAGGGGCAATGGGTGTGATCTGGAACAGAGGAGGTTCCACATCAATCTGAGAAGGAACTTCTTCATGATGAGGGTGACAGCACTGGAATGGGCTGCCCAGGGGGACTGTGGAGTCTCCTTCACTGGAGATGTTTAAAACCTGCCTGGATGTGTTCCTGTGTGACTGGATCTAGATGATCCTACTGTGGCAGGAAGATTGTCCTGGATGATAGTTAGAGGTCCCTTCACTAGATTACATTGAGAAGAGCCGGGCTCTATCTTCATGACACCAACCTCTCACATATTTATAAACATTAATGAGGTCACCCCTCAGTCTCCTCCAGACTAAAGAGACCCAGCTCCCTCAGCCTTTCCCCATAATGGAGATGCTCCACTTCCTTCACCATTCTTGTTGCTCTGTGTTGCATTCTCTCGAGCATTTCCGTGTCCTTCTTGAACTGAGGGGCCCACAACTGGCCACAACATTCCAGATGTGGTCTCACTAGGGTGGAGCAGAAGGGGAGAAAACCTCTCTTGATCTGCTAACCACCCCTCTTCTGATTCACCCCAGGATGCTCTTGGCCTTCTTGGCCACAAGAGCACATTGCTGCCTCATGGCCATCCTGCTGGCCACCAGGACCCCCAGGTCCCAAATGTGAGGAAATCCATTGTCCTCATCAGTGCCTAGTACTTCATCTGAAAGAGTGTGCTGATTGCTTCCACAGGCAACGACTATCTCAGCCTGAATAGTGAAGGAGTCCAGCCTTTCCATCAATCATGCTCAGGAGATCTGATTTCACCTTAAGACAGACACTAAAAGAGGAAAGGTATGGATGTACAGTTATGGATGCAATCACATCAGAGCATCTTCCTGAACCTGTGTGGCTGAGGCTTCAAGGTCAGCAGCATGCCAGGCTTCCATTCTGCAGGCTCACACGCTGACTACCAACTAGTTCTGGGTGGTTCCCAGCTCAGCCAGTGGAATTTTTCTACCATCTCAATACCATGAATGCAGACTCATAGAATCACAGAACATTGCAGATGGGAAGGGACCTCAAAAGATCATCTAGTCCAATCCCCCTGCCCAAGCAGGATCACCTAGATTGCCCAGGAATATATTCAGGTGGGTTCTAAACCTCTCCAGAGAAGGAGACTCCACAGTCCCCCTGGGCAGCCTGTTCCAGTGCTCCATCATCCTCACTGTGAAGAAGTTCCTTCTGGTATTTACATGGAACCTCCTTTGTTCCAGCTCACACTCAAGGTTTGTTCTTCAGAGGTAGCACGCCCTCCCTTTAATTGAGACTAAAATCATGGGCTACCTGGACAGTCTTTGTAAAGAACTGAACTAAGGAAATTGATGATAACATATGTATTCTGAACAAAGCTGCCATGGTCATCCCTACCAGTGACCTTCTCCCTGCCCAGGTTATCGCAGCACATCTGTGTCTACTGCAACGTTCTGTGGTATAAGAAATCCACATCATTATTGCAGGTTGATTTTTGAGCAATATTTCTGGTAAGAAAACGAAGCAGTTCTCCATCTTGGATGTGCTGAGAAGATGCTCACATCCATTGCCTTGATTTTCATGCAGCCTGTGTGAAGGAAAGCTAAACTTCACTGGCAAAGCTCTGAGGGAGGGGCTGTGCTGCACACTCAGCGTGGGGGGAGGGCAGGGAGAGCTATCCCAACCAATTAGGAATACCCCGTGCATTAGGAAGACATCAGTTGCACAACTTCACCCATCCTCCCCAGCCATGCCCCTGGATAAAAGAGAGAGTCACAATGGTAGTTAAAACAATTATCATCCAGTGGAGCTTGATTCTAAACCACTCTGCTAGGACGTGGCAAGGAGCATTCCGATCCCGACGCAGCGAGCAGTCGCTCTTCCCTCCCCGTGGGTAGAGGAGCTCCTGGCTTTTGAAGCAGTTCTGTACCTCTGAACTAGTCCTTGCAGGGCTTCGGGGTAACACGCCAGTGGCACCGCATCCCATTACCGTCACCGCGTGTCACTGGAGGCAACAGCAGGAAAGAGATGCAGGGAGGACTGGGAATGAGAGGAGACGTTAATAGCAGCACGCTGCTCTGCGCTGACAAAAGCAGGAGAAGGTGCTGGGAGGGCTGCTAGAGCAGCACGAGGAGGAGGAGGAGAGGTGGAAACAAAGGGCACAAACATTAGCTCATCCAAGACAGGACCCTCAGGAGCAGCTAGAAAGCAGGAGGCACGGATGCCGTGTTCCCCGCCGTCTTTTGATGCTGGTCAGTTCACTTAGCACCAGCTTTGACAAAAATAACGGTGTCTGGGAGCCAGAGGAGTAAAACGTTGAGCTTGAAGAACATCTGAAGTAAAATAAGAGCTTGTCTGACTTTTAAGTGGAACTTAAAATACCATAAAAAGCACAGATATGGTTGGTCTAGGTGATCCCACCTGGACGTGTTCCGTGCGTCTTGGTCTAGGGGATGCTGCTCTAGAAAGGAGATTGGACTCGATGATCTTTCAAGGTTCTTCTCAGTGGCATCTAGTGATAGGACAAGGGGCAATGGTTGTAAGCTGGAACATAGAAGGTTCCACATCAACTTGAGAAGGAACTTCTTCACGGTGAGGGTGACAGAGCACTGGAACAGGCTGCCCAGCAGAGTTGTGGAGTCTCCTTCACTGGAAATGTTCAAGGCCCACCTGGCCATGTTCCTGTGTGACTTGGTCTGGGTGATCCTGCTGTGTTGGGGGGTTGGACTGGATGATCTTTCGAGGTCCCTTCCAATCCCTACTGATTCTGTGATTCTGTGAAGGTTCCTCCCAATCCTTGATGCTCTGTGATTCTGTGCTGTTCTGTGATTAACCTACCTGTACTCTCATGGGCAGTATCTAACTGGAAGATGGGATTAGGGCCTCTTGATCTTGCTCCTGTGGCATTTCCAGGCTTTTTTAGAAGACTGTTCTGTTCCAAGTGTTTGTCACTGCCGTGGCCATGAACTTTGAACTCATTTCTAGGTGAGATATTCACCGTTGTGGTCTACAGCATAGATCCTGTCTTTATTCCTTTCCAAGGATGCATTCAGAAGAGAAAGGGGCCTGGGGGTCCTGGTGGCCGGCAGGACGACCATGAGCCAGCAATGTGCTCTTGTGGCCAAGAGGGCAAACAGCATGCTGGGGTGGATCAGAAGGGGGGTGGTTAGCAGATCAAGAGAGGTTCTTCTCCCCCTCTACTTTGCACTAGTGAGACCACATCTGGAGTGTTGTGTCCAGTTGTGGGCTCCTCAGTTCAAGAAGGACATTAGGGATTGGAAAGGACCTTCAAAGATCATCCAGTCCAATCCCCCTGCCACAGCAGGACCACCTAGATCCAGTCACACAGGAACATATCCAGGTGGGTTTTCAACATCTCCAGAGAAGGAGACTCCTCAACCCCCCTGATTAACCCTTTCAAGTGCTCGGTCACTCTCACTGTGAAGAAGTTCCTTCCCATATTGCTATGAGTACACCTGCAAAACAGCAGGGGAGAGGACAGGGTAGGGGGAGGGTTATGTTCTCGTTTCTTGGCAGAAATGAAACGAACCACCCAACTCTTCAGATTTAGCTGTGTTTGGAATAAATAAAACCCAAACAAACATTTCAATGCACCCAAAGGCTTTGTATAGCTCGAAGCCTTCTTGATTCATCCACCACCCACATAATCTGCCAAAATGCACTACACTTAAAAAAAAAATATTGGCATTTATTTAATTTAAATCTTCTTCACAGGAAAGTCTAACCCTCCAAGCTCGTTTATGTGGTGGGGAAAAAGAATTAAATAAATCCCTTAAATGCTCTGGAAAAGGCTTTTGGTTGTGGCTCGAAGGAAATTCGTTCTCTTGTCGTGTGGGAGCTGCACGAGCTGTCTGGGAGCACCATGCCCAGCCCTCGGAGAAGAGATGACTTCTGTCTCTCATAGCTGACAGCAAGACAGGGGTTGCTAGACAGGGTTCTTAGAAAGAGGAAAGTTCACAGGAGGTCACTAGATTTCCACGTGCTCCCTGGACACTGTGACACTAACATCCCCAAATGCTGACGGTTAGAGTGGAGACGCAGCCTGAGCTCTTGGAACAATCCCCGTGACTTCTGTTTTGAACGGGAAGAGAAAGAGGGAATATCCCTGCAGATGTGCTGTGTGGAGCAGCGTGCAGCCTTGTGGGGGGCTTACTCTGAGGTGGAGAACGGTCAGGGCAGGAGTAAGTAGGTGAAGCTGCACCATTTGTGCGCTTTCTACCCAAACTGTGTGTGGTGGTAGCTAAACGTTTAGTGTCACAGACTGGTTGGTGTTGGAAGTGATTTTTAAAGCTCAGTGCAGACCCTCTGCAGTGAGCAGGGACATCAACTAGAGCAGGCTGGCCAGAGCCCTGACCTGGGATGGTTCCAGGGGTGGATGGGGCTTCTACTACCTCTCACCAGTGTCTCACCACCCTCAGCATCATCAGTTTCTTCCTTCTATCCAGTCTGAATCTCCCTCTTTTACTTTAAACCCATCACCCCTTGTCCTGTCACTACATCCCCTGCTGAAAAGCCTGTCCTCGACTTTCTTAGAGGATCCTTTGGGTGCTGAAAGGCTACAATAAGGTCTCCACGATTGACTCTCTCCAAGTGATCCGTCCACCCAAATCTTGAGATGAACGAGGACCTTTCTCTACATGTGGGGCAAACTGACACTGAATAATTTGCACCTATAACATTATTTTTTCCTTTTTCAAATCCACATGGATGCATTCCAGCCTATTTTCTGGGGACTATCCCTAGTTCATGAGCAGTGCAGTCCACCAAGAGAGAGATGTTTGTGGGACATTATTTCACAGAATCACAGAACATTAGGGATTGGAAAGGTCCTCAAAAAGATCATCCAGTCCAAACCCCTCGTCACAGCAGGATCACCCAGATCAAGTCACACAGGAACATGTCCAAGTGAGTTTTAAATGACTCCAGAGATGGAGACCCCTTGGGTAGCCCCTTCCAGTGCTCTGGCACCCTCATCATGATGCAGTTCCTTCTCAAACTGGTATGAAACCTCCTCTGTTCAAGCTGACACCCACTGCCCCTTGTCCTATCACTAGATGCCCCTGAGCAGAGCCTGGCTCCATCCTCCTGACACCCACCCTTCACATATTTATAGACATCAATGAAGTCACCCCTCAGTCTCCTTTTTTTCCAAGCTCAAGAGCCCCAGCTCCCTCAGCCTTTCCTCAGCAGGGAGATGCTCCCCTCCCTTCATCATCTCTGTGGCTCCACGCTGGACTCTCTCCAGCACTTCTGTGTTGGACTTGATGATCTCAAGTTTCTTTTCCAACCTGAATGCTCCTGTGATGCTGTGACTACTTCTCCCTTCCCACCCACAGGAGTAAAAACCTACTTGATGAGAAACAGCTCAAGAGTTTTGCTTCATTTTCCTACACTCAAAAAGCTGAGGCCCAAGTAGAAAAGAAACTGAGATCATGCAAATCCCTGACACGTGTATTCAAGAGAAGATCATCCTTCAGACTGGCCAAATTAGTTTGTCAACAAGATGCTCAAAGGGCAAGATTTCATACTTGCAAACCATTGCCAGCAAAGTTTAAAAGGGAACGAGGAGTTTATGCAGTTGTGTATTTCTTGGATGGCAGCTTAGGAATGAGACTTAATTGAAGGGCTAGAACGAAAGCAGTTTACTGTTAGGAACCAAGGGTTTAAAAAGGAGTAAAGACATTTTCAACTTGGGTGTAGGGCATAATTACAAAAACATTAAAGCAAATAATTGGTAGCTCTGTAATTTTTTCCTCCCCAGGTAACTACCATATGTATTACACAGTGAATCATTGACTCTGTCCCTCCTATCATTAATTACTGTGATGCATAAATAATTGGAAAATTACATGTTCCAAAAATGATTTAGTAATACATTTTATGCATCTAATAAGCACGGGCTTTTAATCATCGCTAGACATGTTATGATAAATTCTGCTCTTCGTCTCAGCTCCTCTGTTATCTCACACTTATACAGCTGCCATCTCCTCGCGTGCAGAACGGCGCCAAGTCACTTCACATCTCATAGTTCCTAGGGGATCCCTTCTACTGGGCTCTGTTCTGCTGGGTGTAGAGATGGTTCAGCTTGGAATTCGTCTAAGGCTGTTCTTAGCCTCACGGAAGCACATCCAACTATTTATCCTTAAACCCATAAACTATTGTTGAATTTAAATGGAAATGTCTCAATCTGCTTTTTGCCACCCGTTTGAAACTCTCTGTACCTTTTGTTTTTCTGAGTGGGGACATGTCAAGGCTGTTGCTGTGTCACAGAATCAGAGAACATTAGAGACTGGAAGGGACCTTGAAAGATCCAGTCCAAGGGAACTCAAAAGGTTTATTCTCCCCCCACTTACTCACACAGTGGTTGTGAGCTGAAACATAGAAGGTTCCACATCAACCTGAGAAGGAACTTCTTCACGGTGAGGGTGACAGAGCACTGGAACAGGCTGCCCAGGGTGGTTGTGGAGTCTCCTTCACTGGAGATGTTCAAGGCCCGCCTGGATGTGTTCCTGTGTGCCTTGGTCTGGGTGATCCTGCTGTGTTGGGGGATTGGACTGGATGATCTTTCGAGGTCCCTTCCAATCCCCAGTGATTCTATGATCTATGATAGAATATNTTTCCTCATCAGGGAGATGCTCCCCTCCCTTCAGCACCTCTGTGGATCTACACTGGACTCTCTCAATCAGTTCTATGTTGGACTCAATGATCCCAAGAGTCTTTCACAACCTGCATGACTCTGTGATCCTGTGATTACCCCTCAATCTCCTTTTTTCCAAGCTAAAAAGACATGGAAATGAAGTATCTGGAAATCTACTCCTTGTAATTAGAAACAAGAACACATGTTCTCACACGAGCTGGTCATCACAGTGTCTGCTGGGTTGGGGTTTCTTTTGTTTTCTTCAGGTCTAACACGTTGTGTTTGACACTCCATCACCAAGTTCTGTGACTCAGCACCTTAAGGAACGACTCAGCCTGGAAAAGCACAAGAACAACTGATATGTCAAGATGTTATTTCAAGTTCAAGCCAAGCAGCACAGCCTGTCAGAACTGCTCAGATGAAACTTGCTGCTCTGCAGCTAATCATCCATGCTCACTTCTAGAGTGGTTTGCAGGCAGGTGGCTTACAGAACCTGCAGCTTTTGCACACAGGACAGAAACCCAGGTCTGTGACTGGCTCCACAAAGGTGATAACGAAGACACCAGGTTCAGTAAACTGAGTCTACAGCAGATTGATCCAATTGCTTGACTACAAAAAAAAAAATAGGAAATATTTATTTCCAAGCCAAGCACCCTACAATATTGTGCTTTGCTAGGCCTATTCCTGCTGCCTTGGTTAGTCTAACCCTCCCTAATGATTCCATGATTTCTTCTGCAAGTATATAAACAAAAGTGCTGCGCATTTATTCACAGCAACTAGACATACAAAGTACATCTTCGGGTCCAAAGCCTCACAGAGGTGACATCATTTCTAGGTTGAGCCTGGGTTCCCAGATAGTTGAAGCTAAAACAGCAGAAGAAACAGCCAAACAGAAGACGTGGCCTTCATTCATTCACAGAGTACTAAAATTATGGATTTTATCGATTAAAATTTAAGATCTAAGGATTTAAGCCTGTTCTATCAGGTCATGAAGCCATTCCAAACCAACAGCTGCATCCACATCTGGAATGTTGTGTCCAGTTCTGGGCCCCTCAGTTCAAGAAGGACATGGAGCTGCTGGAGGGAGTCCAGCACAGAACAACGAGGATGATGAAGGTAGTGGAGCACCTCCCTTATGAGGAGAGGCTGAGGGAGCTGGGTCTTTTTTTGTTTGGAGGAGACTGAGGGGTGATCTCATTAATGTCTATAAATTAATGTCTATAAATGTGAAGGGTGGGTGTAAGGAGGATGGAGCCAGGCTCTGCTCAGGGTCATCTAGTGATAGGACAAGGGGCAGTGGGTGTGAGCTGGAACAGAGGAGGTTCAACATGAATGTGAGAAGGAACTTATTCAGAATGAGGGTACTAGAGCACTGGAACAGGTTGCCCAGGGTGGTTGTGGAGGCTCCTTCACTGGAGATGTTCAAGACCCTCCTGGACGTGTTCCTGTGTGATTTGGTCTAGGTGATCCTGCTCTGGCAGGGGGATTGGACTGAAAGGTCTTTTGAGACCCCTTCCAATCCCTAATATTCTGTGATTCTGTGATTCTGTGGTCCACAAGGTTGCAAAAGTACAACCAGAATTAATAATGACTATAAGGGAGTAAATTCAAGCTCAGCATTTGAAGCACCATGTGTGATGCTTCATGTATTTAGATCATCTTGGGATCTTCTGTGAGTCAGGGAGAGGCTAACAGAGGAGTTTTCTTTCAGATGCCCTGGTTGCAAAGTTCCATTCTGAATTACTGCTCAATAACCTGTCCTTGTTCCAAAGGGGAGATGCTGCACCAGGAAACTCAGCTCTGCTCCCCCTCACATGCTTCAAGCAGCCCCTCTGATTCTTTCAAACTTCTACTACTCCCATTCAAGGGGCTTGTAGAGGGCAACTGTTTGGAGCAGAAGGGAGGATTCCAGGAAAGCCTTTGTGTAAAATAAAATGCCCTGACCTTAAGGAATCAATTCATAGATGGAAATCTGGATTGCTTCTGGGAGGAAAGGCTGAGCCACCAAAGTCGACAAGAAAAAATCACTGCCAAGAGTTTCTGTGCCTGCAGAAAATTCGTGCCAGGAGAGGAGTGCAGAGATGTCTCGTTAATGCTGTTGTGATCCAAATCATGACAGAAAGGATGGCAGGAAGTTAGGGGACTTGTTCACAGTGAGTGGATTAACACTTGAAATAATCCCTGGCAAAGGCATAATATCAGAAAGTTTGACTTAGCCATGGCAAGGTTGCCCCCCTCGATTCCCCTCACTGAAAGTGCTAGGAGAGCAGGTGCTGAAGAGGGGTGAAGCACAGAAGGTGGAAATGTGATGGTTGAAATCCCTTCCCCACTTCCTACACAAAAAAAATCTGCTTTGGCTTTTACCTCTTCAAGACCCTCACAGAATCATAGAATNTCATCATCTTTGTGGCTCTGCGTTGGGCTCTCTTCAGCAGCTCAGTGTCCTTCTGGAACTGAGGGTTCCAGTTCAAAAGAAGGAGGTGCATTTGGCCGTGGCCAGTCCACCTCCTCACAGGAGTTCTGTAGGACAAACAGGTGTAACTGGTGTCTGACTGACATGGAAAAATACTTAAGCAACGTGCAGCCTAAGTTCTTACAACTCATTTCAATAGTTATGACAGGTCACTAATGATTAATTAATTTTGGAGTTCCTAAATCTGTTGATTCTCCTTTTCTCCACATCTCTAGGTTTGGTGACTTTTAAATAAAAGCTTTTATCTGCAATATGCTGGACTAGATGATCTTTTGAGGTCCCTTCCAAACCCTAATGATTCTATGATTCCATGGTTGGTTGCATCCAAACTGTGTATTGTGAAAGGCTGTGCTAGCTCCTAGATGTTGACTTGGAAGCTGAAAGCATTACAGGAAGAACATTAAAGGGTGGCAGAGCTCATATCTATGCTGATGTCCTGCCATTGCTCTCCTTTCCAGTCGTGGAATCATGGAGTTGTTTCTGTTGGAAGAGATCTTTAAGATCATCAAGCCCAACGACTAACCCACCATTAAATCATATCCTTCAGCACTCCATCTTTATAACTTTTAAACCCCTCCAGAGATGATGACTCAACCACCTCCACGGGCAGCTTATTTGAATGTCTGATAATCCTTTTGGTGAAGAAATCCTTCCTAATATCCAATTTAAACATCCCCTGGATTTGTAGCCAATTTAACTACTCCTATTTCTTGGTCCGTGGGAGACGAGATGAACCATCACCTCCCCCCAACTTTCTTTCAGGGAGTTGTAAAGCACAAGACTATCTCCCCCAACCCTCCTTTTCTCCATGTTAAACACCCCCACTTCCCTCAGCCTGTTCTTACTGCACCTGCAGCCCAGACATCTCAATGCAATGGAAGACCAGCAGGCAACAACAGGTCAGTGATGTTTTTGAGGGAACTCCAGCTCTGGAAAGGCTCATACAGCTACTAGACACTGCCTGTCACCATAGGGAAGTAGTAAGGAAGAGGAAAAAAAAGGGAAAAAGGTCGACAATACTGGAGTTCTCATGTCCTTAATAGCAGAAAAATGCATTGGAAAATTGCTCCCAGATAGGAGAGAGAAAACATCTTATCATCAGAGACTTGAAGAGCCCAGACTTATCAAAGAGAAAATGAAGACACAGCAGCACTGCTCTCTCAAGGAGAAACTACCCTGAACTAACAGGCTATTTAATCAGGCAGGTAAAGATATTACAAAATCCAATGGCTGAAAGCTGGAAGCAGAGAAATTCGACTGAGGAATTAGACACACGTTTTGAACTGTGAGGGCAGCGTGGAACTGGAACACATTGATAGGGCGAGGGATGGAGTTTCCAACATGCGGTGTTTGCAGGTGACGTGTAGATGACCTGAAGAAGAAGCTTTAACCAAGACACGTGTCACTGAACTGAAAATGGGGTGACATGTTAATGCCTTCCAAGGATTTTAATGTGATGCAAGTGGGTTAGACAACCTAATGCATCTTCATGGCATGAAGATCTGAGGGTTCTTCGGACTTCTCGTGGTGGAGTCAAGTGTGAAAGTGACTTAGTGAATCTCATAGGGTACAGAGAAGACCCAAAGGATTTGGGGGGGGGAATAAAATGACAGTGTAGGAACACAAAGATGCAAACTGTATTTGAAGGATCAGAGTCTCCCTTCCTTTCCCATGACTGCTTGCTTGCATTCTGCTTCAGAGAAGGCTTGGAAGAGGGGATGCTTCTGATCTCTCTTCAAAATCAGAACAGGTCTGGGAAATATTGCCAAGCACTGAAACTTGATGATCTATAGCATTAAACACTGTGAATGGGAGGTGATTTGGCTCTGGGTCCCTAGTTCTCACCCAAACCATTTGCACGTTAGGAAAACTCAAGGTCCCACGCCAGTAGGCACCTCAGACATAACTTCCTTGCTGGAGAAGCTAAGGGGGATCAAGAGTATGGATGTGGCCATTCTGTGCCAGCTGACCTCAGCAATGGAAAACTAGATTAGAGATGCTTAATTAATTGGTATTGATGTAATTCTTGCTTTCCTAAGCCATGGTAGTTACCCAAGGAGATATAAACTAGTTTGACTTAACTTACAGTAGATCTCACAGTTCTCAGAATCATAGAACCATAGAATCATTGGGGATTGGAAGGGACCTTGAAAGACCATCTAGTCCAATCCCCCCGAACTAGACAGAGGACTGAAAAAAAAGGTCTAGGGGTTTTGCTTTTGCTTGCTGTTGGCTCTAGCACTCTGAAGACACATGTGTCATGATGTAGTTCTTGTCTGAAAGTCACCTGAACAATTTTGCAAGGGTTCATCCTCTTGCTGGGTACAAGTGATTGGAGCAAAGTGACTGAAGAAAGAATCTCTCCCTTTTCCCACCTGGAAAAACTGTTGTTCTAAAAGGTTTTCCCAAGGTGACACAGTAGTAAATACACTAAGGGAAACCAAGATTCATCTCCTCCAAACCAGGTGCTTTCTAATGTTGAGCTTTTCTTATCTGTGCTCATCCATGTGAGAGAAGGAGGGGATCCACGGGGACTATTCATGTGAGGCAGGGCCATATTACTGAACTTTCCCTTGGAGAGACTTTCTGCTTCCTTCCTTCCTTTCCTTGCCCAAATCTACTACTTTCAGGCAGAGATAGAGTCTCCAGTGTCGCATTAGACAGTTTTCATTGACCAGCAGCCAATATATGAAGCCAGTGTATATTGCTTCAATGAATCTGTCTAAATGACCTCAAGGAATGGATTTCAGGTCATATCATGGGCTGGCACTGCCCAAACAAGACAGATCAAGGCAAGGGGTTTGGTGTGTCAGATGTGGTTTTAATTTAGATTGAGACATGACAAGCTGTCAAAGGAATGCCATCAGACATTAGTGTTTCTTGTCATTAAAATACAATATTGTGTATTTTGGTCATAAATCTTGTACAAAACAAGAACAACACCCCTCCCTCCCCCAATTTTTTTTGGGCTTTTGTTGAAAAGAGAATGCAAAAATATTCCCAGTGGTACACAGAGCAAGGCCAAGTTGCCAGCAACAAAGTACAAGCATGAACATTTGACTGTCCTGCTGTATTTTTGAGGAGAACACAAGTGAGAATTGGCAATGTCTTTATCAGCTGAAGATATTTGAACTTAGAATTGAATTCCAAACTGTTGTCTAATCAATGGGCCATTCCATTACCCATCAGAAGACTATTCTCATTCTTTCTTGAGTAAAGAATTGAAAACAATAGTTGTTGTCCATTTACTCAGAGAAGGAAGTCCATGGTGGTCAATGGTAGTCAATTCTGCTCACTTCATAAAGAATTGGTGGAATGCAACCTCACTGCTAGCTCCAAGTGAATTGCTATTCAGCTTTCCCTTCCAGATGAGGTGGTGAGAACCCTTTTGCTGACCCACCACTGTGTAAGAACCCTTTAAAATCAATCTCCTTCTCCATTGCAAAATTTAAATCATCCTAATGTGCAGCCTAACCCTCCCCTGATGCAGCTTTAGGCTGTTCCCTCTAGTCCTATCATGGTTGACTTGTGGCCACCACCTACCTCTCTGCACTGCCCTTTCAGATAGCTGTAGAGAACAATACAGTGTCTCCTCAGTCTCTCCCTTCTTCAGACTAAAGAGCCCCAGTTCCCTCAGTCACTCTTCGTAAGGCTGGTTCTCCAGTCCCTTCACCAGCCTCGTTGCTCTCCTCTGTACCTGCTCCAGCACCTCAACGTCTCCTTCTTACACTGAGGTGCCCAACACTGGACCCAGTACTCGAGGTGGGGTCTCGCCAACACCAAGTGCAGGAGGACAGTCACTTCCCTAGACTTTCCTACCACACAGTTTCTAACACAGACCAGGATGCTGTTGGTCTGCTTGGGGTGAACCTGATTTCACTCTGCTCATCCTGAGATCTCCTCACATCACCGACCTCTTCCCTCTCCTTTTCTGCTCCTGCTCCCCTGCCTGACATCTCTGGGCATCAACCAGAAGGCAGCTCCGCCGTGTTATCTGCTCAGCTGTCACAGGGTGAATTGGGAGCCTTTCCTTCATCACTCTAGGTGCAGGTTTGCTGAAAAATTTATCTCTGACTACAGGCCAGCGCTGCAGCCTCCCAAGTGGGAGAAACCTTCAGCTCATTTGAATTTGTCAGAGTGGAGCTGTCTGGTTGCTTTTATAGCTGGGGAGGACAAAGTAATGATTTTTTATTTTTACTTTACTGTGAGCAGGCAAATATATTAAAACAAATCGCTGTCCTCAAACACTGCCTGGGAATGAGGTTTTCTTTGCTGTTACAGGAGCTGGAATTGTTGAGCATTAATTCAGAGCTAATATTTTGAACTAGGAGGTTTTTCAAACTGAGCTGTATTGCTTGCAGGTCAGGCTTAGCCCCTTGAGATTCTTTTTCTGTGCTTCTTTTTCTTTTTAATTTCCTTTTCTTTCTTTCACATTTTCTTTTTCTTTTCCTTTTCCTTTTTCTTTTCCTTTTTCTTTTTCCTTTTCCTTTCCCATTTTCTTTTCTATTTTGTTTTTCTTTTCCTTTTTAATTTTTCCTTTTTACTTTTTCCTTTTTTCTTTTCTTTCCCTTTTCCCTTTCCCTTTCCCTTTCCCTTTCCCTTTCCCTTTCCCTTTCCCTTTCCCTTTCCCTTTCCCTTTCCCTTTCCCTTTCCCTTTCCCT
>VXBP01004075.1:69633-87014 GCA_013400115.1 Rhinopomastus cyanomelas | reverse complement strand
CTTCCCCTTCCCCTTCCCCTCCCCTCTCCCCTCTCCCCTCTCCCCTTTCATTTTTCCTTTTTTCCTTCTCCTTCTCCTTCTCCTTCTCCTTCTCCTTCTCCTTCTCCTTCTCCTTCTCCTTCTCCTTCTCCTTCTCCTTCTCCTTCTCCTTCTTCTCCTTCTCCTTCTCCTTCTTTCTCCTTCCCCTTTCCCTTTCCTTTTCCTTCTTCTCAGAAGAGTCAAGAGCAATGGTAGAGACTGACAGAATGACAGAGTCCTAGGCTGGTTTGGGTTGGAAGGGACCTCAGAAATCATCTAGCCCCAACCCCCTGCCACAGGCAGCGACACCTCTCACCAGACCGGGTTGCCCAGAGCCGCATCCAACCTGACCTTGAACTCTTCCAGGGATGGCCAAGCCACAACCTCCCGGGGCAACCTGTTCCAGTGCCTCAGCACCCTCACAGGGAGGAATTTCTTCCTGAGATCTAACCTGTATCTCCCCTCTTGCAGTTTGAAACTGCTCCTCCTTGTCCTATCCCTAGAAGTCCCAGTAAAAAGTCTCTCTCTAACATTCCTGTAGCCCCCTTTAGGTACTGGAAGGCTGCTAAAAGGTTCCCATGAGACTCCACGACCCCAACTTCATTCAGCCAGTCCTCAGAGGAAAGGTAAGTGTCCTCATTGCAAAGGAAGAAGGTCACTTCAGCTCACAGGAGCGACACAAACAGGTCTGAGGGGGTCTGACAGGGCTGAGGGAGACCAGCCATCCTCAGGGAGCAGCCTCCCAGTAGCCCCCAACACAGTCAGCTCGCCATACCCACAGCTAACACCCCAGGGCTCAAATACAACCTCACAAATCCTTGGCCATGAATTTTTTCAAGCATCTTCACAGAAAAAATTCCATGTGGTGAATGGATAAGTGCCCTTAGTCCACGAGGAGAGAATCCACTCTGTAGCCATCCTGTAGCCACCACAGACTGCACGATCTTCACCTTCTAACCTTGAGTCTGAGTGACGAGATCCAAAACCTTCCTCTGGGCTGCTGAAAGGTTCAAACCCTGTTAGCAGAAGCTGTGGTGAATGTTGTCTCTCAGATGCTTCTCAGCTCCTACAATGTCTTCATCAAACATCATTCACGAACCTCTGATGGAAGAAGCATCATGATTTTTAAAACAAGAAAACCAACAGCAAAGACCCAGAGGCTGGGTTTTAGAGGAAAATATTTATCACTCCAAAAATAAAATCTTCATTTGATGACTGAAATGTTGAAATCAGTATAACAAGGTGCTTAAACGTTGGCTTAACTTTGAATGTGACCAATTGCAGCCGGCGACTACTAAAGACAACACTTGAGAGAAGCCTTGTGGCTTCCTGCTGAGCAGAGACTACTTCTAGCAAGGACAAATCTGATTCTGACAGCAAGAGAGAGGCAATTTCACAGCAAAACCAAACAAAGTGAGCTGAGGGATCACTCGAGGTCCCTTCCAGTCCCTAAAGTTCTGTGGTTCCACTCTAGAATCACAGAATCATTAGGGATCGGAAGGGACTTCAAAACACCATCCAGTCCAATCCCCCTGACACAGCAGGATCACCCAGACCAAGTCGCACAGGAACACGTCCAGGTGGGTCTTGAACATCTCCAGTGAAGGAGCCTCCCCAACCACCCTGGGCAGCCCCTTTCAGGGCTCTGTCACCCTCACTGGGAAGAAATTCCTTCTCAGGTTGATGTGGAACCTCCTCCGTTCCAGCTCACACCCATTGTCCCTTGTCCTATCAGTACATGACACTAAGAATAGCCCAGGTCCATCCCCCCGACACCCACCCCTCACATATTTATAGACATTAATTAGGTCACCCCTCAGTCTCCTCTTCTTCAAGCTACAGAGAACCAGCTCCCTCAGCCTCTCCCCATAAGGGAGGTGCTCCACCTCCTTCATCATCCTCGTTGCCCTACGCTGGACCCTCTCCAGCAGCTCCACATCCCTCTTGAACTGAGGAGCCCACAAGTGGACACAATACTCCAGATGTGGTCTCAGCAGGGCAGAGCAGAGGGGGAGAAGAACTCTAGTCCATGATGTTATTTTACATGGCCACCCTGAGAAGCAAAACGATGCTAAATCAGGTCAAAAAGACTTTTAAAAGAAGTGAATTAAGAAGCAAAAAAATTCTTTGGGAAATTTTGTTTTGTTTTCTGAGAATTAAAAAAGTGGGCTAAATAATTGATGGGATTGTCTTTGATGTGGAGGAATTGTGCTCCTACAGCTCAAATCCTCGCTGCTCAGGGGTGTCTGAGGGATGTGTTAGTTAACATTTGTACAGGGCTCTGCAGAGAAAAGCTGAGTCTCCTTCTCTGGAGATGTTTCAAACCCACCTGGACGTGTTCCTGTGTGACTTGGTCTAGGTGATGCTGCTGTGGCAGGAGGACTGGACTGGATGATCTTTCGAGGTCCCTTCCAATCCCTAATGATCCTATGATTCTGTGATTCATGCAAGTGCCATTGTTCCACTTCCAGTTGAGAAAACACACTTTTCCCTTCCCTGCTCTCACCCTTCCTGATTCATTTGTGAATTTTGTGTATGTTTTAGTGTTGAAAGTGTGGATTTTTTATTCATTGTGGTGAATGTAAATAACAAAACCACAGTGTGATCACCAAATGCATCTGTTTGCTTTTGCAAATGGACGGGGTGGATGCTGAAGGGTTTTGTATCACGATAATGACATTCTCTGGCTAAAGACATGAAAACACAAGAGCACAGCAAATCTCTTCCTCATATCTGGAAGGGGGATTGGACTGGATGATCTTTCCAGGTCCCTTCCAATCCCTAAAAGGGAAAGAGTTTGCATTTGTTTGTGCAATGGAGAGCATTTTACCCCCAGTGTTTGCGATCAGAGCCGTGATGCTGTGCTGCTCTTAAGCCGTGACAATTCCATTTCTCCACTGCAGTGACCTTAGTCAGTGATGAGAAAGAAAAAAACCAACCCCACCAACACATTCCCCCCCCCCGTTTCGATTATTTAACAACCGAGAAACCAAAATAATCACCTTCTACCTCAGGAAAGGAAAGAAATGACAGCACAGAGGCACAGGCAGCGCCGTATGGAAGCGCAAGCTTTTTATCATCATCATTATGATGATCACTTTTAAACAACAATTAAAATAGCAAAACATTTTTCTTCTCCCCAGCACACACACACACACACACACAAAAAAAAGCCCCCGACTTTGATCCCCAGTACAGCCATTGAGTGGAAAATTGAACCACACTATAATTGCTTTCCCTGCGCCCGATAAAGTGGTGTAACAAATTTTGTGTTTGAATGATAAAATCAGCAATTGGCCCCTGGCAATTCCTTCCACCATTCCTCCAAGGACACCAGCGTCCCATCAGGCTCCAGGGCTCCAGCACGGGCTGAAGAGCTGTAAATCTACTCCGAGTTGCTGTTGTTGGACGCTGGCTTCCTCTAACGCCTTCTCTTTTTGCCTTGTTGTTGTTGTTTATTTATTCCTTCACTAAAAAGCTATTTAAAAAGTGCTTCTGTGCTTATTGGCTTGATTTTTAAACTAGTGCACTAAGTACTCCTGCATCACCTCCAGTATGGAAATAAAAGCTTGAGGTGGGAGCGTGTTGCCGCTGTAGAGACAAAAACGACCCCAAATAAAATGCATCTGACTCCAGAGCAAAATCTTGTTAGAAGGAGAAAATTGCTTTCCTCATAAGCACAGATAAGTCCCGGAGCCTGTGGATGTGCAGAACACCCACCTCAGGAGCATCTCCTGCCGGGAAGGGAGGAGGGTTGTGTCTTAAGCTCGTTTCGATGAGGTTTTAAGGTGAGAAGCCAATCTGTATCTTGTAAGCACTGAGTTAAGGGAGTGGGAAACAAATGGAAATCTCAGACATGAAGAGCCAATATTTATCTCTATTTATTTCTGAGTCTAACTAAAGGAGAGGGAGTGTGAACGGAGAGTTATTTGAGTTTGCACGGACTAGCTTAGCAAACTCACGTTGGTCACAGAATCACAGAGTCACAGAACATGAGGGATTGGAAGGGACCTCGAAAGGTTTATTCTCCACCTGCTTGCTCACATGGTTGCAACAGGGTAGATGATGGTCCTAGGATCATTAGGGATTGGAAGTGACCTTGAAAGATCATCTAGTCCAATCCCCCTGACACAGCAGGATCACCCAGACCAGGTCACACAGGGTCTTAAACATCTCCAGAGAAGGAGACTCCACAACCTCCCTGGGCAGCCCCTTCCAGGGCTCTGTCACCCTCACTGGGAAGAAGGTCCTTTTGATATTTATATGGAACCTCCTCTGTTCCAACTTCTTCTAAAAGCAATTTCACTTTGTTTTCTTCTCCACGCAGCAGACTTTTAGTCTGAATCTCCAAAGATGTTTTTAGCTTCTCTTATAGGAATTCCCACTAGATCTACCTCAGGTGGTACCTAACTGGGGTAGTGCCCACCTGCCTTGGCAGGTCTGGGTTTTTGAAACCAGTGAATTTTGCTTTTGCAATGCACAATCGCCCCTGCTTCATCATATAAGTATCAGAAGGAACTTCTTCACGGTGAGGGTGACAGAGCACTGGAAGGGGCTGCCCAGGGGGGTTGTGGAGTCTCCTTCTCTGGAGAAGTTTAAGACCCGCCTGGATGTGTTCCTGTTTGACTTGGCCTGGGTGATCCTGTTGTTGCAGGGGGATTGGACTGGATGATCTTTTGAGATCCTTTCCAATCCCTAATGATTCTATGACTCTATGGTTCTATGATTTTTTGAGGCCCCTTTCAATCCCTAATGATTCTATGACTCTATGGTTCTATGATCTTTTGAGGCCCCTTTCAATCCCTAATGATTCTATGACTCTATGATTCTATGATCATCATCTACCCTGTTGCAACTGTGTGAGTAAATGGGGGGAGAACAAATTAGTTCTTATTTTCTCTCTCCCTGGGTGTTTTCTTCTCATAGTTTTCTCTCTACTGCGATTTTTATACCGTCTCCTCTTCCCATCCCTAACAAAAGTGCCAGCTTGCTACCCCCAGGTGAACCGAAGGCGTAGAGGTGGGTGCTCAGCTGGTGAGCACTGTCACTGCTTCTCGTTTCCGTGGTGACAACGTGGCTGCAACATCCCTTTCTGCATTTGCCTCAGCTTAGGTCACACACCGGATGGTTCAGGGTTCCCTACTGTCAGGATGAAACAATCATCAGGAAGCCACCTTCAGGTTTAGTGCAGGGTGCCCTCCCTTTCAAATAAATACGTTAACGAGAGCAAATGACTGATGTTGTGTCCTGCTGACTTGACTTCCCTCGCTGTGGTTTCACTGATGCAACTCAACTAACTCTAGTGATTCTAGTGGCAGGACTGGCTGCAGGTAGGAGGAAGATGGGAATGAGGAGGCAGGTTTAGGACCTCAGACTGGGCTGCTCTGAAAACAAAGAACACACTGAAAAATACAAAACCAGGGTATAAAGATACACAGGGGGCTGTAGTCAGGGCATAAATGGAGGCTTTTAATGGATTAGAAGTTAAACTCTGTGACAATGTCTGTAACAGCAAATTAAGTAGTTACTGACCCTGGGCATAGAGGCAAATCGTTGTAGTTGTCCTGGCGTAGTTCAACTATCACTGCTCAGAATTAAAACCTGACACAGCCTTGGGCTTGTCACAGTTCAAAGACCATCCCCAACAGATAGTTTGGGTGCAGCCACAGATATCTGGAGGTCCAGACAGTCCAGTAACGTGAACGTAGACCATTCTGTGCCACCTGGCTCTAGTGTCACATGGGTTTGGTACTATTTTAGAATCACAGAATCATTAGGGATTGATTGGAAGGGACCCTGAAAGATCATCTAGTCCAATCCCCCTCCCACAGCAGGATCACCCAGACCAAGTCAAACAGTCAGTCAGGGTTAGAAGGGACCACAGGATCATCCAGTTCCAACCCTCCCACCACGGGCAGGGACACCCCACCCTAGATCAGGCTGGCCAGAGCCCCATCCAGCCTGGCCTTAAACACCTCCAGGGATGGGTTCTCAACCACCTCCCTGGACAACCCATTCCAGGCTCTCACCACTCTCACAGTGAAGAACTTCCTCCTCACTTCCACTCTAAATCTCCCCATCTCCAACTCTGCTCCATTGGCCCTGGTCCTGTCGCTACCTGACATCCTAAACAGCCCCTCCCCAGCCTTTTTGTAGCCCACTTCAGATACTGGAAGGCCACAATAAGGTCACCTGGGAGCCTCCTCTTTTCCAGACTGAACAGCCCCAACTCTCTCAGTCTGGCCTCATAGGAGAGGTGCTCCAGCCCTCTGATCATCCTGGTGGCCCTCCTCTGCACTACCTCCAGCATTTACACATCCTTCTTGTAATAAGGGCTCCAGAACTGGACACAGTCCTCCAGGTGGGGTCTCACCAGAGCGGAGGGGGAGACTCACTCCCTCGACCTGCTGGCCACTCTTCTCCTGATGCAGGAGATATCTATTCATCCAGACCTAAATGTTCTCCACAATTACTAATACAGAAACAATTGTGGCTCCACATCGCCTGCACAGACAGAGTTTGAGATGGAACCTAATTCCTTCCCTATAGCAGAACTGCTCTGACCTCCAAAGTTTGGCTGAAGACTGGTTTAAGGGTAGATTTGGCTCAGCATCCCACCTGATCTGTGAAACAACCAACTTAAAACCAGATCCATGAGCAAAAGAAAAAGAAAGGAGAGACTGCAACGAGCCTCTGTCAGAGGAACTGGGAGTGGAGGTGTCTGAAGCTGGCTCTGGTGAGGTGGAGCTGGCTCTTCTGCCATGCATGGCTACTGGGATGTGGTGCAGCAATATGTCCTTGCTGGATGCTCTCTCATCCTCGCTGGTGCTCAGCCACAGCTGACTAGGCAGCCTTACCAGGTACATATGGGCTCATTTTACACTCCTGCTCAGATGTCTTCCCTCCCATATACAAGACAAGACTGTTGCCTCCCAAATGTCAGGTCATCTGACAAGGAAGAGGTCATGAAACAAGGCTTCTATCACCTTGTAGGATGCTTTGAAGCATGTGGGTGGCATTCCCTTGTTCAAGGACTAAGGGAAGTTTATCATCTCCCTCTGACTCTAGGAGTCCATCTGTCACTGAGCAGCAGATCTCGAGGTCCACTGAGCACTGCAGCAAGCTGAGAAATCACAGAGCCAGAGGAGGATTGTGGCACCACAGGTTCATGAGGTTGAGCTTTTGGCAGAAGAAACCATAAAGCAGAAGATTCGTGCTCTGCCCAAGTCCTCCCCTCCTGGATTTAAGGGTAAAACAGTGATAAATAAGTGCAAATTATTTTAACAACATTTGTTATATCGCTGCTCACATGAAGGCTGCAGGAGGACATTTGGCACAGAATTTGCTGTGCTTTGCTGCTGTTTGTCACTTCCTGTGCTCAGTTACTGAAACTTGTATTGCCAAGCTCAACAGTCACCACCAGCAAAAATGGACATCAACAACTGGGCTCAACTGGACACCTAGAAAGGGAATGATGAAACTCAAAAGTAGGTTTTTTTGTTAATAAAAATGGATGTTGTGGGCAAAGCTGTCAAGAGAGGTTCTCCTCCCTGTCTACTCTGCCCTGGTGAGACCATGTCCAGGTCTGGGTCATTCAGTTCCAGGAGGACACAGAGCTGAGTACAGTGCAGAGCCACGGAGATGATGAAGGGAGTAGAACTTCTCCCTTATGAGGAGAGGCTGAGGAAGCTGGGTCTTTTGAGCTTGGAGAAAACAAGACTGAGGGGTGACCTCATGAATGTCTATAAATATGTGAAGGGTGGGTGTCAAGAGGATGGAGCCAGGCTCTGCTCAGGGGCATCTAGTGATAGGACAGGGGGCAGTGGGTGTGAGCTGGAACAGAGAAGGTTCCACATCAATCTGAGAAGGAACTTCATCATGGTGAGGGTGACAGAGCCCTGGAAGGGGCTGTCCTGGGGGACACTGTTGAGTCTCCTCTCGAGACATTTAAAACCCACCTGGACATGTTCCTGTGCAACTGGATCTAGTGGATCCTGCTGTGGCAGGGGGATTGGACTAGGTGATCTTTCGAGGTCACTTCCAATCCCTAATGTTCTGTGATTCTGCGAAAGGGATGTCCACAATGTGTTCAAAGCTTCCTTAGACACTTTCAAACCACAACTTCAAAACCTCAGATGGGTTTGGCCAAAAGAAATCCCCAGTTCTAAATAGTGACCTCACTTTTTGTCTTTGTTTAATGATTTTGTGAAAACAATAATAAAATCTGCTACCAGTGTGTGGTGGTATGAAGGGACTCAATCCCAATACTCTAAAGCTGATCATATGTGTTCTCCTACAGAAGTGCTTGATCTTCAGCTGTAATGTTAGAAGAGATCATCCCAGCTGGGTTTCCTTGTCAGAGACAAATAGAATCACAGAATCCTTTAGGTTGGAAAAGACCCTTGGGATCATTTGGTCCAACCATCAGCCCAACTCTACAAATTCACCCCTAAACATGATACTTTATGGTCCTTGATGACCTTTAGGGTCATCTAGTCCAGCTTCAGCAAGGCCCATGAAGATCTATACCCCACTGGAAGTCACCAGTTAAGTACAATGTCCCAGTTGAGCCAAGGAGCCTCTTATAGGTTCCTCATGAGGTGGGACAGAAAGAATCATCCTTTAAGGATGACAGTGCCAATCATTCCCTTTTCTTTTGGACAAGATGGGTTCAGTCTGCAGCAGCCCATCTGCCCGCTCCTACAGCTTGATTCAATTCCTGGCTGGTTTGGGCACTTCTGACTTGAGCTGTTGCAAACACAATTAGATGAAATCAGAAAACACTGCAGGTGTTAACTTTGCAGAGCAGGCTTGTACAAAAAACACATTGGAGGATTTTATGTATTGATTAAGTGGAGTAATATTAATATGTCTTTTGCCTCCAGTCAGTTTCCCTCTCTTCAGAACATCCCCAGTTGGGAACCAAGATATTTTCCTTTATTCCAGCTGAATACTAATGCCATAAACTTTGGAGTGACTGTTTGACCCGTGCCTCTTCTTTCTCCCATATTTTATTTTATACTATTTATTTTGTTTTATCTAACTCTCCAGAGATGATAATTTCACTCTTTTTCTCCCCCCTTCCCATTCTCCCTCTCACGTGTCCTCCCATCCCACCGCTGACGCAGCGACTGATGGTAGGCAGCTCTGTCTCCCTTGACCCCGTCAACATCAGAAAGCATTTTCAAAATTCAGTCATCTCTGACAGCCTTTGAGCAGAGAAACGAGACAGCCTCCCTGACACAAAGGCTTCTGGCCTGAGGTGAAAAAACTCCTTTTGAAACAACAACAACAACAACAAAAAGAATCCCTCCCAACACTCCACACAGCTTCTCATTCATCCTTGCTCTGCAGCCCCCTGTTTGCCACATTAGTTTTCAGAGACTGCAGTCCTCTTGTTGATCGTTGGCCAAGCACCAAACCTGAGATACCTGGCTCTTCTGCTCTGCAGCTTTGCAAGAAACTGAGGCAGTCCTCTACACACAGCAACTGCAGTGCCTGAGCATGAGGAGATAGTTGGCCCTGAGCTTGGTTCCAGAGGCTGCTTCTGCACACGGGGACTGATAAAACCACATCCTGAAGAAACAAGTGAGACTCTTCTGGGGTGTGATGTGCTAGTTTCTGTTCAGTGGGGAAACTGAGGCACGGAGGGGGTTGTGTGAACTGTTACAGAATCACAGAGTCACTAGGGATTGGAAGGAACCTCAAAAGATCATCTAGTCCAATCCCCCTGCCACAGCAGGATCACCTAGACCAAGTCACACAGGAACACATCCAGGGGGCTCTTGAACATCTCCAGAGAAGGAGACTCCACAACCTACCTGGGCAGCCTGTTCCAGGGCTCTGTCACCCTCACTGTGAAGAAGTTCCTTCTCAGGTTGATGTGGAACCTCTTATGTTCCAGCTCACACCCATTGCCCCTCATCCTACCATTAGATGACATTGAGCAGAGCCTGGCTCCATCCTCCTGACACCCACCCCTCACATATTTATAGACATTAATGAGGTCACCCCTCAGTCTCCTCTTCTCCAAGCTAAAGAGACCCAGCTCCCTCAGCCTCTCTGTTACAGAATCATGGAATCATTCAGGTTGGAAAAGACCCTTGGGGTCATAGAGTGCAACCACCAACCCTATTCTACAAGTTCACCCCTAAACCAGATCCTCCAACACTACATCTAAGCAACTTTTCAACTCATCCAGGGATGGGGACCCACCCACCACCCCGGGTAGCCCATTCCAGATGTTCAAATCCCCTCTTTTCTACCTATTATTTCTATTCTGCAGGATGACACAGAGGCACCAGCCTCTTACAGAACTCAGCTCTCCAGCAGCCTAGGGCAACACTCTGAGCGAGTGCCCTGCATTTCCAGTTCCCACTTACTGTAAGGGAGAGCTGCACGCCTGGAGGCACTTAGGGTCCCAAAATGCACCCCAGTGAATTTCACTGTTACCCCAATGCCTGGCTTCACAGAGATGGAAACGACGGGCTCACCAGTAGGGAGGGGAAGGCGAGCTGGCTGAGATGGGACAGCTCAGCTGTTGATTCCCACAGTCTCCAGCCTCCTGCAGCAGCGTGTAGCCATTGTTCCAGCTGTTTTATCAAAACAGACACGTTTGCTGTGGGGTTTCTTTTGCATCTTGCCTCATTGAAGGGACTGCAGCTTTTCCTTCTAATGTGTATTAATCTCTTTATATTCTTCTCGACAGTGTTCTGCTGAAGATTTGTGCTAGAGTGGACTCTTTCTCAGACCTTCTGCCATGCTGCTTGACTCCACAAATCTACCTTGGCTTTGTGTTTGAGGAGTTCAGGCAGTCATCAGCCCCCAAAAGCAGCCTAAAATAAAGGGAGGCTCTGAACATCTCACAGGAAGAGCACAGCCTGTTGATGTTCTTTCTGTTGTGGCAATTGCTTATGACAAGAGCACTGAGGAAAACCACTGTGATCCTGATTCCTTATGTTTTCATCCTTTTGGGCTCAGATCCGTTCTGATAAGACCAACAGCAGCATTTGACTCCATTCTTAATCCAGTCAGACTGCTGGGGAGCAAACCCAGGGGGTTCAAGCATGTCACGGTGTCCCTTCGGAGATGAGCTGGTGCAGCACATGCAAATCTAGCTGCAAGGTCTGACTTTAATCCCCGGCTGTGACTTGGGATTTCTTTCTCATTAAAGGCTGCAGGGCTATCAAAGTTGGGTGGAGGATTGCAGATGAATTCCCTGAACACTAGCCCTCCTAAAGAACCTGCAGGTCTTCACTGAAAGTGAGGGAATCCTTGCTGAGGGAAGAAATGTAAAGTTCCAAGCCAAGCGAACTGGGAAGTCTGTTCCACAGATGGGGCCCATCACACCTCCCTCATCAAATGTCTGTTTCTCACTGCTGAATAATGAATAATAATTATTGCAGAGTCACAGAATCACAGAACATTAGGGACTGGAAGGGACTTCAAAGGTCATCTAATCCAATCCCCCTGCCGCAGCAGGATCCCTTAGACCAAGTTGCAAAGAACATGTCCAGGTGGGTTTTAAATGTCTCCAGAGAAGGAGACTCCACAAAACCCCAGGGCAGCCTGTTTCAGTGTCTCCTCTTCTTTAAGCTAAAGACACCCAGCTTCCTCAGTCTTTCCTCATAAGAGAGATGTTCCACTTCCTTCATCATCCTCGTTGCTCTACGCTGGACTCCGTCCAGTAGCTCTGTGTCCTTCTTGAACTGAGGGGCCCAGTTCTGGACACAACACTCCAGATGTGGTCTCACCAGGGAAGAGTAGAGGGTGAGAAGAACCTCTCTCGATCTGTTAAACATTCCCTTTCTGATCCACCCCAGGATGCTGTTGGCCCTCTTGGCCACAAGAGCACACTGCTGGCTCATAGCCATCCTGCTGTCCACCAGGACCCCCAGATCCCTCTCTCCTACACTACTCTCCAACAGGTCAGTCCCCAGCTTATACTGGTACCTGGGTTGTTCTTGCCCAGATGTAAGACTCTACACTTACCCTTGTTATAGCTCATTAAATTTCTCTCAGCCCAGCTCTCCAGCCTGTCCAGGTCTCGCTGAATGGCAGCACAGTCTGCAGGGGTGTTGGTGACACCACCCAGCTTTGTGTCATCAGCAAACTTGCTGACAGTGCCCCCTGATCCCTCATCCAGGTCATCAATGAACAGATTGAACAGGACTGGTCCCAGCACCAACCCCTGGGGCACCCCACTAGATACAGGCCTCCAACCAGACTCTGTCTCATTGTCCACTACTCTCTGGCTTCTCTCCTGCAGCCAGCTCACCATCCACCTCACTACTCAATCATCCTTCTTGGCTGTTTTCTTCTTTCACTCCCCTTCCCTCCCCCAGTCCCCACTCATCACCCAGCAATTCTATCGCTGTTTATGGATCTTGTGTTGCTGATGCAGAGTCGATTTGGTTTGTAGACCTGCATCGGGTTGAATTGCTGGCCCTGTTTCCATAAGACTTTAAGTGCCAAGATTTCTAGAGAGGTGCTTTTAAAACAGAAATGAAATAAATAGATGCAAGTACAGCTGCAGCAGCCCAATTTTCATCTTTTCAAGACTTCATTTGATAACAGAATGAAAACTCAGTGAGAAGCCTTACAGGACATTTCTGTGTGCTTCTGAAAAAGGAAAGAAAACACAGTGAGAAAGTTCTGGAAGTCTGAAAAGGACAGTTTTTGTTACTCCTGACTTTTCTTCATGAGTAAAAGTATATTTTTAATATGAAATAACATATATTTCCCTACCAACTCCTTCCAGAGAAAGAAAAGGTCTAATAATTACAAATATTTAGTTTAAAAAGAGCATTTTGAGCCTATGAAGACATCTTTACATTTTCTCTTGGTAATTTTCTTCTACTGTCACGAGCAAAGAGAATTGGAGTGGCCAAACAGCCAGAAGTCTCTTGTCAGGTATTTACAACTTCACATTTTCATCATTCCTTGATGAGGAGATTGTTTGCTTGCTTAGTTTCTTGTTTCCTTCTTTTCATTGCTTCAAAGAAAACTGCTAAGAGGACTTTGGGGCCACATTCTGCAGGTATTCACAGAGCATTAGGAATTGGAAGGGATCTTGAAAGATCATCCAGTCCAACCCCCTGCCACTGCAAGATCACCTAGATCCAGTTGCACAGGAACATGTCCAGGTGGGTTTTACACATCTCCAGAGAAGGAGACTCCACAACATCCCTGGGCAGCCCCTTCCAGGGCTCTGTCACCCTCACCATGAAGAAGTTCCTTCTCACATTGATGTGGAACCTCCTCTGTTCCAGCTCACACCCACTGCCCCTTGTCCTATCACCAGATGACACTGAGCAGAGCCTGGCTCCATCCTCCTGACACTCACCCTTCACATATTTATAGACATTCATGAGGTCACCCCTCAGTCTCCACTTCTCCAAGCTAAGGACACCCAGCTCCCTCAGCCTTTCCCATCCACCCAGTCCAGGGAGAGGACATCCACATTCTTAATGACTCTAGTAAGGAATCTCTTCCTAGTAAGACCTCCCTAACACATATGGAAGGGACATCTTCCAAGATGGACTGGAAGCCTTACAGACCTGACAGCAGCTGATTAAAAAACCCAAACTACTGATCTCATGGCACATGTGGAAAAGATTATTCACCCAGCCTTGCCACAGGACAGTCTGTTCTGAAAGGGCTGAAGGAAGGGTTACCTGTTCTCTTTATCCCTCCTGCACAGATGATTCTGGACCAACTGGCATCAGTGCCGTGGTTTTGGGTTGTTTTTTATTGCTCTTGTTGTCATTTAGAGAGTTAACTACCTTAGCAGGAGTCACCTACATGCAAGGTTATTTACCTGAGCCCCAGATGACAGCAAATAGCATTTAGCTAGAGCTGCATTCCAGTTTCCTTCATGCTTCTACTTACTGATGAATTTTTACTCTGGGGGCACAGGGGGATAAAAAAAAGGCAAACACGTGGTCCTTTCCTAACAGTCCAGGCAGAGACCAATGCAGAACAACAGCTAGGGTATGATTTATTGATCAAACTTCATTCTCTGAGCAGTATTTAGCATCCATACACTAATAAAAAGAAACAGACAGCTCTGCTTGCCTCCTCAAATCCTGGAGCTGGCTGTTAATTCTTCTGCATATATTACCTGAATCAAACACATAAGGCTCCTCTTGGCTTTGTCCCTTTTTGAGCCCCAAGGTATGATTTCCACGGACCAGCTCTGAAAAATACCTAACTATTTCTCCCTGCTGCCATCTCTTCAGCCACTCCCAGCAGCTGAATCACAGCGTCTTGACTGTATTAGGCTCCGGGGGGTGAGCTTGTTCAGTAATAGCCCTGACCTTTTCCTAGTGTTGTCATTCCAAGTGACATTTATGGCATAAACAAGCAGTGACACAAAACTGACAGGCCAAGTTGCCATCTGAGTGAAGAATCACAACATGGAAAGGAAAAAGGCTTCTAGAACCATTCCTTAAATATATAAAAGAAAATTAAACTCTCCCTCCAGCTTCCACACATTAATCCTTTAGGTGGGTAAAATTGCTTCACTCTTTAATGAACCTTCTCTTCACCATTATTTTCCAGAAGGGACCATCATTGTGATTGTGTAACCAGACCTTAATCATTCTGTCTCTGAAGCTGTGGTTGGGATAGAATTGCTCAGGATTGATGCCAATATTTCGGTGAAAAAGGGTCGGTCCACAAATGTGACTGAAAAGGGTCGCTCCCCACATCACCTCTGTTTAAGAGGGCCCTATCTGACCCTGCTTAGCAGAGAGAGATGAGCCCCTGCATGGTCTCTCATCCCATCTTTGCATGAGAGGAATCTCTTTTGAGAGCGTCTGCATCTCTAAATCAGCTCTGTAAGAGGGCTGCTTGTACAAGTTATCTCAGCTGTAGGTGTTTACAGAGGTGAATCCTGTCCCACATTCCTATTCAGGTTTCAGTCGTGACTCACAAAGGATTATAAGACTATTTATGAAAAGAATTGCCCTCATTCCGGGGAGCCTCATGTCAGTTGGGGGTAGCTGATGGTTATTACATCAGAGGGATTTACTCTCGATCCAGGAGCATAGAAAGGCTGTGAGTAGTGTCTGCAGGACTTCCATTCCCAGTGAGGAGGTCCCTCAGAAATTTGTGCTGGTGATACCATCTGTTCACAGAGCTATCAGGGACTGGAAGGGACCTCAAAAGACCATCTAGTCCAACCCTCCTGCCAGTCCAATCCCCTTGCCACAGCAGGATCCCCTCACACATGTCCAGGTGGGTTTTAAACATCTCCAGAGAAGTAGACTCCACGACCCATCTGGGCAATCAATTCCAGTGCTCTGTCACCCTCACTGAGAAGATTTCTAGTGGGACTTTTTGGAGATCCTTCTGAGAAAGCATGACTTCTTCCAGAACTGCTTAAGTATGAAGATCTCAATATTCCCTACCAAATGAGAGCCACATCTGCTGACTTCTATTTGTCTGATCAGATGACAGAGCTTAAAGTCTGTCAGCACCGAGCTTAGTGGATGGAAGTGGAAGAGTAGGAGGGTGGCACAGAAGGTAGTCCAAGGCATCTGTCTATACTATTTATAGGCGCAGGGCAAAACATGATACATGTGGATGACATGTACTACATGCACCAAAGACTGTGACTTGGTCTAGGTGCTCCTGCTGTGGCAGGGGGATTGGACTAGATGATCTTTCGAGGTCCCTTCCAACCCCTAATGATTCTATGATTGTGCCTGTGTATGTGGGATTTATTTTCCACATTTTAAAGCAACCTGCTTCCTCTAAAATGTGTCACGTGGCAGGGTCTCTTTGAGCTAGGTTGCCCTCCAATGGCAGATGGCAATTCTCCTTGCATGCAGGGATGCCATCCGTATCAGATGTCCAGCCACATCATATCACATGTCTTCCCACCTCATTCTTCCAAGCAACCACGTCCCTGCAAAGGAATGGTAGGTTGTCACCCCAAACATGAAATGCCTCCCCAAGAACCACGCTCATTTATCTCCTTATCCCTGTAATAGCCATGGTCTATTATTTAACACGCTGGACTGAATGAAAACAATCTTTTTGGGGGAATATGGATGAAGGCAATAAGGCATTAATTGAAAACCACCAGAGGACAGTAAAACAAATACCATCTGCCTTGGAGGGCAATAGCATTAGGCTCTGGGCACTATGCTACAGACTCAAGAGCTATTTTTACCCTTGGGCCATAGTTGCTACTAATGATGGATGAGACCAGTCAACAGGGCAGAATCTGTCCTGAGCGTTCAGAGCTAACTTCAGTTCAAACTGGGACATGCTTCTGAGAGGGCAAAACTGCTGCAGGTCTCTGATATGAACAGATTTACCTGTAAGTCCACACACATGCACACATCCATGTGCTGGGTGTGTTTGCTTGTGTTCCTGTGTGACTGGATCCAGGGGATCCTGCTGTGGCAGGGGGATGGGACTGGAGGATCTTCTGAGATCTCTTCCAGTCCCTAATGACTGGATCTAGGGTATCCTGCTGTGGCAGAGGGATTGGACTGGATGATCTTTCAAGGTCCCTTCCAATTCCTAATGACTGGATCCAGGGGATCCTGCTGTGGCAGGGGGATTGGACTGGATGATCTTTTGAGGTCCCTTCCAATCCCTAATGACTGGATCTAGGGGATCCTGCTGTGGCAGAGGGATTGGACTGGATGATCTTTCAAGGTCCCTTCCAATCCCTAATGACTGGATCCAGGGGATCATGCTGTGTCAGGGGAACTGGACTGGATGGTCTTTCGAGGTCCCCTCCAATCCCTAATGATTCTATGATGATTCCATGTCCATGACTCTGCCTGAGTGACCACCCAAACAGCCATACATGTAAAAGTGAAACTAAAGCAGGAATGAAGTGGCCCATGGTGATGTATTGGACATAAAACCATCCAGAAGGCCCCTCAGAGGGCTTGGAGTGCTGCCCATAGCATGTTTCTCCAGAGGGATATGCAGTCCATAAACACAGGTTTAATTTTGGATTGGCACTGCTAGCTCACTGCACACACACCGAGGTGCTCAGCTGGTCATTCCCCAGTCTCTCTTGGTCATTTAAAGTGCCACTAGGGCTAACTCCTAGAGAAACAAAATGAGTTTTCAGCTCCTTGTGGGGTCTAAAAATAAAACTGCTATTTTTAAAAATCAAGGGAAAAAAAGGAACAAACATAAATGGGAAACAGATTTGCAACCATATGATTCCCTCATCTCGTTTGCTCTTCACTCTTTGGCTTTTTGACTGCCATTTCAGTAGGTTGGAGAACATTTGGGAGAGGGAATGTAGACCATAAGGTAGAGCTTCACCAGTGTCCAGGCAATAATTATTTGTCATTGAACTCGCTCATTCCCATTTTTCAATATATTCA
>VXBP01004075.1:17133-67133 GCA_013400115.1 Rhinopomastus cyanomelas | reverse complement strand
TCAGTTTTATGTTTCAATTCCCCACCCTCTAGTGACTTCAACAGGTTTGTTACAAAAGCCTTTCCTCAATATTTTCTGAAACTGTGCGAGCTGGAGCCATCCAGAGGTGGGACCCCCGAAGAATTAAGCAATAGAGTTTATTGCTGTGCACTAGTCACACTTGTTTGCTACCATCAGAACCTCAGCAAGAGCTCAGGAGCCCAGAAGCATTGCAATGACTTTTGTGTTTTAAATTTTCCAGATCCTTTTACTTTTCAGGAGCTGGATAGGCAACTGGAAAAGCAAAGAGATGAACAGACTAGGAATCTAAACAGGCACCATCCTTCCTACCTGGTAATGCCCCTGAATACCTGCAATGTAATGGATGGGCTTTCAGCTGGCAAAGCTATTCCAGCTGATGGAGAGAGTCAGAAATCACAGCTGGTTGCTACCCAGGTTGACATTCAGGAGGAGCATTCAGCACCAAACACCACATCTGGAGTATTGTGTCCAGTTATGGGACCTTCAGTTCCAGAAGGACACGAAGCTGCTGGAGGGAGTCCAGTGCAGAGCAACGAGGATGATGAAGGAGGTGGACCACCTCCCTTACAAAGAAAGGCTGAGGGAGCTGGGTCTCTTGAGCTTGGGGAAGATGGGATTGAGGGGTGACCTTATTAATATCTATAAATATGTGAAGGGTGGATGTCAGGAGGATGGAGCCAGGCTCTGCTCAATGTCATCTAGTGATACAATTCCATATAAATATCAGAAGGACCTTCTTCCCAGTGAGGGTGACAGAGCACTGGAAGGGGCTGCCCCAGGGGTTTGTGGAGTCTCCTTCTCTGGAGATGTTTAAAACCCACCTGGATGTGTTCCTGTGTGACTCGGTCTGAGTGATCCTGCTGTGTCAGGGGGATTGGACTGGATGGTCTTTCAAGGTCCCTCCCAATCCCTAATGCTCTGTGATTCTATGATTGGACTAGATGATCTTTTGAGGTTCCTTCCAATCCCTCTGTGATTCTGTGAAAATGCAGTGAACTAAAGCACTGTGGTGATGGGATAGATACGTGTGAGCTGCTCGTTGAACTGCTCTCTTGGAATAGATCTGATCCATAGAAATTTCATAGGGTCACAACCTCCTCTCCATTGCCAAAAAGACAACTGGGACACCTTTTCATCTGGTATAAATCTTGATGAGCACCATGGAAATCGATGGAGATAATCCTGATTTAGGCCAATTGCTGAAAGCAGAAGGTGGCCCCATCTGTAGATACTAAAAGTAGCTTTGATTTTTTCCTCATGGCCAATGATGTCCAGCATCCCCTAGGGATTCTTAATCACAATGGCAGTGTGCTACCTTGCAACTAATCAGTTCCCCATGAATCCTGGAAACATATTAATTTGACTCATCTTTCAAGCACCATGAGGTCAGAATAATGTCGGCCGCCGTTAAGAGGGAAGCGAACCTGTGCTGCAGCAACCAGTGAGTGCTCAGTTAGCGAACAGAAGGAACTGGAAACGTGCAGATACCAACTGACAAGAAGAATAATGACACCTCTGTGTTATTGATTATACTGGGAGCTGTATGAAAACTGCACAAAACATCCTTTATCTTGCATTCCAACTCCGAACAATTAATGAGTTAATAAAACACTCGATAAGTGGTTCCACGAAGAGAACTTTTGGAGGAACAATGGGTTTCATGTTAGGAATTGTCAGGGAGACAAGCATCCTCACAGCTGAACACTGCTGTTCATATGTGATTATTTCTCTTGCTTATCTCCCCATGGAACAATCTAGAATTTTAATATCAAGGCTAAAATTTAAACACTGATAGAGAAACTGGATAGTTTTGCAGTCCAAGTTCTCATCTAATCATCAGGAAGGGAGAGGGCGTTTGAATCATCTAAAACAGACCATGAGTGTATTTAAAGTCAAAATCAGAACTAATTATACATCAGAACTAATTACAATGGATCTTACTGCCTCTGTGCAGCAATGTGCCAACATCCTACCCTGTTCTCCCCTTTTCAGTATGTTTTACTCAATGTTTTCTGAGGTAGTGAGGTGATTGTGGGATTCTTTTCACCCATAATTTATGTCCTAAAGGTTAGATCTCAGCTAGTAGCAGGCTTGCATTTTCTGTAAAACTCATGTAAGGGATTATTTGTCTCATCTTAAGAGAGGTGAAGATTTTTCTGACAGAGCCTAGGTGGTGAAAAAAAGACAGACTAGGTAGTGTTCTTCTAGATCAGTCATGAGGTGAAGTCACTTCCATTGTAACACTACAGAGTGCTGGTCTCACCAAGAGTCTCAAAGAGCATTTTCAATTGATTAACACAGAATCATAGAATCATTAGGGATTGGAAGGGACCTTGAAAGATCATCCAGTCCAATCCCCCTGGCACAGCAGGATCCACCAGGTCCAGTCACACAGGAACACAGCTGGGCAGGTTGTAAACGTCTCCAGAGAAGGAGACTCCACAGTCTGGTCAGTCTGTTCCAGGGCTCTGTCACCCTCACTGGGAAGAAGGTCCTTCTCATATTGAAGTAGAACCTCCTCTGTTCCAGCTCACATCTGTTGCCCCTTTCCTATCATTGGGTGCCCCTGAGCAGAGCCTGGCTCCATCCTCCTGACACCCACCCTTCACATATTTATTAGCATTAATGAGGTCACCCTCCATAACAGTAACAATAACAACGAAAATACTATTAATTGACTTTCTAGGACAAATTATAGTTTTGCCTTTTATTTGCAAAAATAGAATCATGGAATCATAAATCATTAGGGATTGGAAGGGACCTCGAAAGATCATCTAGTCCAACAATCCCGAATCATGAAAATATTTTGTAATATGGGAAAAACCTTTTCAATTTTGTTGCAAGGAATAATGCAGACAGTTCTAAAAAGTTCCATTGCATAGCAGGACCGTTGCTGGACAGTGTTAGGAGTTGTAGAGCAGACAGTTAGACTCTATGATCTAGAAGATCTTCTCCAGTCTTGATGACTCTATGATTTTGTGACATCAACTTTGAATTTTCCCTGTAGTAAAGCTGATTCAACCCATAACAAGGATATGTAAGGTCAAGCCATGAACTGAGGCAAAGTGACTTCATAGAATTAATCACAGAATTGTTTCAGCTAGAAGACACCTTCAAAATCATTGAGTCCAACCTTTTCTTAGTCCTATCAACACCACTAAACCCTCTGCCCCAACTCAACATCTACCCTTCTCTTCATGACGTCTAGGGATGGAGAGTCACCCTCCTCCCTGGGCAGCTGTTCCAGTGCCTGACAATCCTTTCAGGAAGGAAATTCCTCCTGACATCCAACCTGAACCTCCTTTGGTGCAGCTTAAGGGCATTTCCCCCCATTCTGTCATTCACACTAGGGAGAACAGACCAACCTGAGCTTCTCTGCAACCTCCTGAGTTATTCAGATGGAAGGAGCTAAGTTGATCTGCACCACCTAAGGTTTAGGCTCTGGCAGTATAATGTGGTTCGATTCCACTATATGGAATCAGTGGCTCATAGGAAAAATCAAGCAAAGTCCAAATGATTAACTGAAAAAGGCCTTGTGTTTGATCATCTTTGTGCTCCAGTTACATCTGCAGCATCCAGCCTAACAAGAGCCTCCCTACAATTTCTTTGTTGGCACGCGGAGCCTGCACAGTAAATCCTTCTTCTCCTCGCGTTTCGAGCGAGCTCTCACGGCGACGGTTCCAAACCAAGCAGCAGTTGAACTGGACTGTTATTATTCTGTACATACTAATTCTGCTCCCAGCTATTTTTTCTTAAAGCATGAAATTCACAGATTACAAAGCCGACCGAATCATGTCAACTCATCTTTGAAATAAGTCCGAACCACAGATTTCAAAGCCCCAACTGACTTGAAACTGCACTTCCTCATCAAAGATAGATGTCTAGGGCTACTGTTCTTGTTTGATCCAGGAGATAAGTCCTAGGTCTCAGTCTTCTACGCTGAAATCTTGATTTCATTCAAGCCAGTAGCAAAATTCCTATTGTTTGTTAAAGGGGTTAGGACTCCGGCACCCGATTTCAGCTCCCTGAAGTTGAGGAGCAAAGGGAGTTCTGAATCCACCGCTCCAGTTCTGTTTGTTGGAAGGAAAGAATAAAGTGAGTTAATAAAAAACAGCCTTCAAAGCAGGGCTGAGACAATCTGCTGTTCAATTTGTATGTCTGAAACATTTAGCTACTGGGAACAGCCCTGCTGAATGCAAGAGGTTTTGGGTTGTACCCTTCGACCACAGATCTACAGGGGGATTGGACTAGATGATCTTTTGAGGTCCCTTCCAATCCCTAATGATTCCGTGATTCTATACAAGAAAATTAGTGACACATAACACATGACATTACATGACTAGGAGAACTTTCTGCAGCTTTGATTAAAATAATTCCAGTGTGTTTGGCTTCATGGGTTAGGGACAGGTTTTTCTAATTTTAATGAAGAGACAAAGATCCACAGAGAAGTGCAAATCCACCACAGAATCACAGAATCACAGAACATTAGGGATTGGAATGGACCTTGAAAGATTATTCAGTCCAATCCCCCTGACACAGCAGGATCACCCAGACCAAGTCACACAGGAACACATCCAGGTGGGTTTTAAACATCTCCAGTGAAGGAGACTCCGCAACAGGCCTGGCAGCCTGCCCCAGTGCTCTGTTACCCCCATCATGAAGAAGTTCCTTCTCANCTTTCCCAGACACAAGACTCTACACTTACCCTTGTTGTACCTCATTAGATTCCACTCTGCCACTTCCTTCTTTCCTCATCGTATAATAAGAGATACCAAGTCCATCTTTCATCCTGGTTCTACTTCAGCAGTGCAATGTTCTACATTTAGAGTAAAGTAGTTGGCAAATTTTCTACTGTAGTCAATGAAAAGAAACAAGTTCAGACTCCTCATTCTCTTAGTTGCTTTAGAATCATAGAATCATTATGGATTGGAAGGGACCTCAAAAGATCATCCAGTCCAATCCCCTTGCAACAACAGGATCACTTAGACCAGAAAGGACCTCAAAGGATCATCCAGTCCAATCCCCCTGCAACAACAGGATCACTTAGACCAGAAAGGACCTCAAAGGATCATCCAGTCCAATCCCCCTGCCACAGCAGAATCACCTAGACCAAATCACATGGGAACACATCCAGGAGGGTCTTAAACATCTCCAGAGAAGGACACTCCACAACCTCCCTCACATGGAAGGATGCAGTGAAAAGGGAAAATTGCTTCCACTGAGAAAACTTCTTTCATTTTGTCTTGGGGACACAGAGTTTCCACAGACACTGAAATGACAGTTAAGTCCAGGAAAAGATATTAAACTGCTGCAGACTGGACAGGATCACAGGTCACCTTCTGGTGGGCTAGTTATAAAACATCACCTTCTGTAGCTAAGAAATCCCCAGTGAACCAAATCAAACTGCACAAGCTGGAGCTGGAGACCCACAGGTCCCTTGTGAAATTGCTTGATCCATCACCCAGCCAACAATAAACTTAAGAGCTTAACAGTTGCAGTAGTTACTTGTAGAGTAAGTTACTCAGTGATTTTCATGGGGGATTGAACTAGATGATCTTTCGGGGTCCCTTCCAATCCCTAATGATTCTATAACAAGGTGGGGAGCTGTGAGCCCCAACTCCAGACAGAAGAAATCTGTTGACTTTTCAAAGCCAACACCCTTGGTTGTGTTGCTGTCAACACTTCTCCATGCTAATTATGTGCTAATTAATATTAATGGTGCTAACAAGAAAGGCAAACTAAAACTCCAATTTGATAGTCCACGAGCTGTAATGATCAGAGGCTGGGGAGGGGGCTGGAGAAGAAGCCCTGTGAGGAGTGGCTGAGGGAACTGGGGTTATTTAGTCCAGAGAGGAGGAGGCTGAGAGGAGACCTCATTGCTCTCTACGGCACCTACAAGGAGGTTGTGGCGAGGCTGGCGCTGGGCTCTTCTCCCAATTTACCAATGATAGGATGAGAGAAAATGTCCTCAACTTGCATCAGGGGAGGGTTAGAAATAGCAAAGAAAATTAAAATATTGCAAAAATTCGTTACTAGAGCACTTTTCAAAAATATTTATATAATACTATTTACATTGAATTAAACATAAATTCCATTAACTTGAATTTATTTTACTAAGACTGAAAATGCTAAATAACTGAAATCAGGTATTTAAGAAGAAAAATAGAAGAAAAATAGTTTGACCAATTGTTTAGTTAATATTAGTTAAACGTCAGTAAATTGAAAGTATATATTTAAATTTATTTTAATTAAAAGTGTTTGAATTCATTGAAATTGTTTATGTCAGAAGAAAAACATAAGATATTAATAAGATAATAAGCTACAAATATAATATTTTACAATATTATGGTAAAAATAATAAGATATTAATAAGATCCTAATGTAATATTTTAAAATGTTATGGTAATAAAATTACAATTAAAATTAATTTTTTTGAAGAACTGAAATTTCATTGCATGTAAATTTTATTAAATTTATACATTTATTTTTAAATTAAAATTGACATGAATTTAAATTCATTTTAATAAAATTGTAACACTTCTTATTAAAAATTCAATATTTTATTATCAATATCCATCAGTATGAGCACAAAAGGGACATTACAAAGCTCAGAGTAAACCGTGAACCCTCCCTAAAGTTGCCTCTACACAGACAGAGTTCCTGTGAGGAGGAAAAAACAATAATTATGTTATTCTTATAATTTCAACACTTATAAATAATATACTGTGCATTTATATAATATGTGTTATAAACATAAATTAAATACAATATAGTCATAGTATTACTGTATCTATAAATATACATTATCCTTACATTACTGCATCTATGGAATCATAGAATCATGAACTCATTAGAGATTGGAAGGGACCTCGAAGGATCAACCAGTCCAATCACCCTGCCACAGCAGCATCACCTAGACCAAGTCACACAGGAACACATCCAGGAGGGTCTTAAACATCTCCAGAGAAGGAGACTCCACACAACCCCTTGGGCAGCCCCTTCCTGTGCTCTGTCACCCTCACTGGGAAGAAGTTCCTCCTCATATTGATGTGGAATCTCGTAATCTACATTTTCCATCTACATTATCTATAAATCTACTCTCTCTCTATAAATCTACTGTGTCTATTAATCTAATAGATTTATATAATGTGTTATAGATTATAAATACAACAAAATCATCATACTATATATGTATAGATAGGATGTATTTGTATTTCTATAATATATGTTTATAGTATGTATTACAATATATTATAATATATTATATATTATATATTATAGCATCTATTTTATATATTATATCTATTATAGTATCTATTGTATATATTATAGAATCTATTTTTTATACTATATGTATTATAAACACATGTATATAGGTTTATAATATACTATATATATATATATATATAGTATATATATATATATGCATCTCTTTCTACACTCTTCAACACGGGTGGTGACCCAGCTGTCTATGGAAACGTCTGCGGGTATGTGCCTGTGCTCATGACTGCAGGTGGAAGAGCCTTGAAGATGTCCAAAGTAGTTTTATTTTGAAAAAAATTGTTAAGGGGGAAATAATAAACATATAAATAAATAAATAAAGCTCCCGCGTTCCCAGTTGCACCCTGCAGCAGAGTTTTACAGCTGAAAATAGGGGCTTATAATGAAAATGCTGACACAACCTTAACTATAGAGGTGCTAGCAGGCAACGTTATCATAAATAATGTGGGAAATGTTTTACACTTCAAGGCAATTCCGTGCTCAGCCATCTTTAGGGTTTCTGGGCCATGAAGGGTGGGGATTAGGTGTACTTGACAAGTGTAAAAGACCCATGACTCATGACTGCTAGGAGGCACAAATGAATTACAAAGGCTGAGAGAAAGCTTTGTAATCACGCAGCATAGGTGAAGTATTTTCTATTTGGGGGTAGATAAAGATCAGGTAAATGCAGAGATGCACACTCCAGACTCCTCCTGGTTTGCTTTTTTGAAGAAATGGTGAAAGTTGAGTTAAATCTGCTGCCCTAACTTGCCTGCCATAACTTTCTGTATTTCTTTGTGCCATATAAGAGGAGGCTGAGAGGAGAGCTCATCACTCTCTACAACTACCTGAAAGGATGTTGTGGAGAGGTTGGTGCTGGTCTCTTCTCATGAGAAATTAGTGATAGAACAAGAGAAAATGGGTTCAAGTTACAACAGGGGAGGGTTAGACTTAACATTAGGAAGAATTTTTTACAGAGAGGGTGGTCAAGCAATGGAATGGGCTTCCCAGGGGGATGGTTGAGTCGCCATCCCTGGATGGGTTTAAAGACCGTTTGGATGAGGTGTTGAGGGATCTGGTTTAGGGCTGAACTTATAAGGTCAGGTAGATGGTTGGACTCGATGATCCCAGGGGCCTTTTCCAACCAGAGTAATTCTGTGACAAATATTACTCGAATCATAGAATCATAAAATCACAGATTCATAGAATGGCCAGGGTTGGAAGATCATCTAACAACCCTGCACAGGCACGGACATCTTCACTAAAGCAGGTTACTCAGGACCCCAGACAACCCTGACCTTCTTCACTTCCAGGGATGGGGTAGCCACAATTTCCTTGGGCAACCTGTTCCAACATCTCACCATCCTCACCGAAAAGAATTGGTTCCTCATGTCCAACCTCAATCTCCCCTCTTCAAGTCTTCAACCCTTTCCCCTTGTCCTCTTGCTACCACTTCTGTCAAAAGCCCTCCCTCAGCTTTCTTGTAGCCCCCTTCAGGTCTTGGAAAGCTGCTAGTAGGTCACTTGGGAGCCTCCTGTTCTGTTCTTTCCACCCATTATACCTTAAGCATCTACATATTCTCCTACAAATACAGACTTTAATTTCAAAGCACGTTAAGTTGGGGTTATTCACCTTGGAAGGTGAATCACCTAGACCAAGTCGCACAGGAACACATCCAGACAGGTCAATGAGAATCAGTGTCATTGAAGGTGATGTGTCCAGAATTTAGAATCATTAGGGGTTGGAAGGGACATTGAAAGATCATCCAGTCCAATCCCCCTCCCACAGCAGGATCACCCAGACCAAGTCATACAGTCTCTCAGGCTTAGAAGGGACCACAGGATCATCCAGTTCCAACTCCCCTGCCATGGGCAGGGACACCCCACCCTAGATATTTGAATCGAGTGTTTTATCCTCTCTAATTCCTGTGATATTTGGGGGATGCTACTATTATTAAAATTGTTTTCAGCTTGATTCCTTCCAGGTCCAAATGATTCCTGCTGTGGCAGGGAGATGGGACTGGATGATCTTTTGAGGTCCCTTCCAATTCCCTAATGATTCTATGATTCTAAAGCAACTGTGATTTCAATCTCCTTCACACTCACAGTAGAACAGCTATGGTGCAAAATGATTTCTAATCACATTCCATATCAGAAATCACTCTGAGAGGAGAGAGAGGCACTCACTCCCCAGTACACATCAAGGTTAGGCAATAGCACGATAGCTTCCGCCACTTAAAATAACGTGACACCAATTTATTACCACTAAAAATAAAGCCTTTGGAAAAGACCCTAAGCATGATGTTAGCATTGATATGTCAATCTTTTATTTGAAGGATGGCAGGGCTGAATCCCAGCACAGCCTTAATTAACAGAAAATAATTAGCATCATTTTCCCAGCTGTGAATTTCAGATTTTTTTTTCCCCCCTTCCAACAGAATCCATTGATTGATAATTAAGGAGGAGTTAGTTGTAATAAAACTCCCAGTATTGCAATTTCTAATTGGCCTTTAAGGACGTTTTACAGTTACAGTTACTTTGTTCCAGGCATTTTCTGGCTCTTTCCTTTTTTTTTCATCCTCACCAGCTCTAATAAGGAGGCTGCTCTCAGCGAGGAAGAGAGGATGTGGGTGAACAGGAAAAGCCACCGCAGTGTTAACATCTATGAATCTAAAACCTCACCTTTCATACAGCCCGTTTGATTTGTTTGGGTAATAATTGGCACTAAGTGAGTGTAGAAAAAAAACCAAAGAGCAGCTTTGAAGTTGGATTTGAATAACCCAAGGTTTATCTGCGCGCTTGAGACTTCGATCCAAACTGCGTTATCGCAGAGATTTATGTAGACGCTTAACTTGATGAACAGTAAGGGCTCCTGTTGGCCTCAGTGGGATGGAGCATCATATGGATAGCTAAGCAGATATATGTATATCCTTCCAGGAATGCTGCCCTAGGCTGGAAATCTTGTAGGAATGGCTTCAGCTCAGGACATGCCTGCTTGTTTCATATTTCCAGCCAGTCCTCAAATACTGCTGCTCCAGCGTCCCCCAAGGCACCAGTGTTTTCTCTGAGCAATCCCACAAGTAGGATTGATTTAAAGGCAACACACACCACCATTCCTGCAATATTTATGCATTGACAACGGTTGGAATCCTTTGCCCGAGCTATCTGGGAGTCTCAAATGTTGTATGGAAACAACACGACTGCTTTCAGCAGTTTCTCCGTGTCTCAGTCTCCCCAAAACTGGGAAAAGTGGAGAAAAAGAAAAGAGGAAAGAAAAAGCTAAAAAATCACCATATAGCAAAATGTTTTAATTACATTTCCCTTTATACAAAGGGCATCTTCTGGGAAAATTATTGGTATATAAGAAATATCAAGGATTTCTCTGTAGTTCAGGTTGTTCAGCAAAGTTAAGCAGAAGCTCAAATACTCACTCTCGTGAAGAAAACCCAATCAAACTTATTCCTTTGAAGGTTGTGGAGCCTCCTTCATTGGAGACGTTTAAAACCCACCTGGATGTGTTCCTATGTGAGTTGGTCTGGGTGATCCTGCTGTGGCAGGGGGATTGGACTGGATGATCTTTCGAGGTCCCTTCCAATCCCTAATGATTCTGTGATTCTATGAATCGTTCAGGTTGGAAAAGACCCTTGTGATCATCAAGTCCAACCATCAACCCTACTCTACAGGTTCACGCCTAAACTAGATCCTCCAACACTACATCTAAGTGACTTGTAAACACATCCAGGGATGGGGACTCAACCACCACCCTGGGCAGCCCCTTCCAGTGCCGGACCACTGTCTCTGTGAACAATATCTTCCTGATGTCTAGTCTAACCCTCCCCTCTTGGAGATTGAATCCCTTCCCTCTGGTTCTGTCACTAATGACCTGTGAGAAGATGTCAGCACCAATGCACCATCTCTACAATGTCCTTTCAGGTAGTTGTAGAGAGCAATGCAGTTGCTGTGGCAGGGGGATTGGGCTAGTTGATCTTTTGAGGTCCCTTCCAATCCCTAATGATTCTAAATAAATTCAAATCAACCTTCAGGAAAAATACTTTTCCTTAAAGAGGTTTTCAAAGTGCAGATCAAAACTGATCCCTAACATGGTGAAACTACCAGACCTGAACCTTCACTAGTGTCATTAGTGACCAGCACACAATGATTTAGGTTGCCCAGGCTGGTTTTCTACCATTTGCTGTTATTACTAGTGAATTCCTAGGACTTTATTTGCTGTTTCCATGGGTCATTGCCTGACTCTTCCATGCTCTGCTTCTGTGTAAGGGTTTTGTACATCTCTAGCAATGAAGAAATGTTTCTGTATGATCAAAAAGTCCTGACTCTCGTTATAAAAAGGGATCAGCTCAGTTTCTCCATCTTGGGAATGCTACAGACCTGCGATTCTGCCTCTCGGAGGAGGATGTCGGATCACTTTGCTGTGACTGCTGAACATCTTCAGCACTACATCTGACAGCACTGAACATCTTGGCTGCACTACAGCAGCTTTCTGTCTTTGGAGATCTTCCAGCACAGACACACAGTGCTTACAGAATTATTCAAAGTGCCTCTCCTGCCTTTTGTTAACGTGGCCTGGAATGTCCTCTCTCATTTCAATCACACGGATGTCACTGGGCTGCAGTGCAAAACAACCTGGAGAGTTGGACAGTGTCGCTACTCGTGCTCAAGACACCTTGAACCTTCTGAACTCCCCATACTTCAGCATCACATCAGGAGCACAACATCAGGAGCACAAGACATGTCAAAAGCCAGTGGGCCACCTTAGCCAGCACTTGAGCTATGGAATCTCCTTGTCTGGAGAGGTTTAAGACTGTTCCTGTGTGACTCGATCTAGCTGATCCTGCTCTGGCAGAGAGACTAGACTAGATGATCTTTGAATGTCCTTTTATATCTCTAATGTTCTGTGATTCAAGCTGCTGCACTTGCTGACACCACAATCTGATTCACAGAACATCAGTAATTGGAAGAAACCTAGACAGACCATCCAGTCCAATCCCCCTGCCAGAGCAGGATACCCTGGACCAAGTTGCACAGAAACATATCCAGGTGGGTTCTAAAAGTCTCCAGAGAAGGAGACTCCACAACCCCACTGGGTAGCCCATTCCAGTGCTCTGTCACCCTCACTGGGAAGAAGTTCCTTCTCACATTGATGTGGAGCCTCCTATATTTACAAATCATTTTCACTTGTATAAGAGGGACATTTCTTCCCAGCGCTTTCATTGTTCCCTAGAAGTGGAAGAATTGTTGAGTTAATGGTTAGAATCAAACTTAAAGGTCTATTCCAACCTAAACAATTCTATGATTCCACTTTTTATTGCATTTTGCTCCAGATCCAATCTATTTCTATGTAATATAGGTAAGATAAATTTATATGTAGTGTAAATACAGGTTACAACATCTGTATTAGATATATATCTCTCTCTCATTTGCATTATACATAAAATATGTGCTATATACATAATATGTATTTAATATCTGTAAGATATATATTATATAACATACTTTATAATACATCTATGTAAAAATATAGATATAATACATGTCCTTACACACCCTAAAACAAACAATAAAGCAAACAAATAAATAAATAAGTGAAAAATGAATAGGTAAGTAAATAGATAAGTGGGTAGATAGATAAATAGATATATAGATGGATGGATGGATGGATGGATGGATGGATGGATGGATAGATAGATAGATAGACAGATAAAAAAAATAACTAGGTAAATAAATAAGTAAAGAGATGCTGAAGTACTTGGCAGGCTGCTGGAAATACCAGAACCTTCCACTCTACACCTTACTTGGGCCAGTGGCACCATCCTGGAAAGCCTTGCTGACTGCTGCCACCGCAGAAGGAGGGGTGAGGGAGCAGGAGGCTGCAGCTACTGCTTATAGAGTGGGTTTGCAGTGAAACAGCAGTCACCACCTTCCTTCTCCCATCACCCTGGAGGCAACAGGGGCATCAGCTGAAGGCATATGTGCATTTGCATGCACACGGGTGCGTTGGCTGAGCACACAGCTGGGGTAGATCTGTGCATCGCTATGGCTGGCAATAGAGCGTGGCTGCCTGGCTGCTGCTAAAGAGATGGGGCTGCAAGCATCACACAGGGATTCTTGGGGGTGTTCTGGGAGAAAAAAAGTCATCTCACTTGACCTCAGCCTCCTAAGAGAGAGCTGTCAGGTCTAAGCTAACCTCAGCTGTCTGAGTCGAAGAAAGGGCTGAGTGCACTGGGTTGCTACTCATTGTATTTATTTTAAAGCTATCTTAGGATCAAATAAATACTGACTGCCTCAACAAACTGGATTTCAATGTTTCCAAATTTATCCCAATTTTCTGAGGTAATTTTTCCCCTCCCATGTTGGGCAATCATTTGAATATCATTTCAGTTCTGGCTTACAACTGCTTTCTTCAGTGGAGTCAGACTGCACTGGGCAGTCTGTAGTTTCCTCAGAATGTTTGTCTAATTTTAACCAAAATACCACAAACCTCCCATCAACCCTTTTATCAAACAAAAAGCCACTGATAAAAGCTAGAAACCTTTCAGAATAGGTGTTTAAGAAATCACTGTTGGAGGAAATTTCAGTGCATTGCTCAGAACATTGTCTTTCCTCACAGTAGGTTCTGCAACAGTTAAAATATCCTTGTGCAGCTGGATCTAGGGGATCCTGCTCTGGCAGGGGGATTGGACTGGGTGATCTTTTGAGGTGCCTTCCAATCCCTAATGTTCTGTGATTCTGTTAGAACAGTAGAATCATGGAAACATAGAGTCATTAGGGATTGGAAGAGACCTCCAAAGATCATCCAGTCCAATCCCCCTGATGCAGCAGCATCCCCTAGATCCAGCTGCACAGGAACACATCCAGGTGGGTTTGAAACATTTCCAGAGAAGGACACTCCACAACCTCCCTTGGGCAACCCCTTCGAGAGGTCTGTCACCCTCACCAGGAAGAAGTTCCTTCTGATGATCTTTTGAGGTCCCTTCCAATCCCTAATGATTCCATGATTCTATGATATTTATGTGGAACCTCCCGTGTTCCAGCTGACACCCACTGCCCCTCATCCTATCATTAGACGACACAGAGCAGAGCCTGGCTCCATCCTCCTGACACACACCCTTCGTTAGATGCTCTTTTAATTTATTCTTCAAATCTTGTTAATCATCAGAGCTGAATCTTACAGACAAGAGGTCTCACTGATGGTTGTGATTAAGACTTTTACCCGAGACCTCTCCTCAATTTTCCTGACTATGTCTTAATCCTCTTGTTTTTCCACTCCCTAGAAAACAGAACAGTTCATTTCCATCCATTGCAGCAATCCTTTTACATCTTCAAAGACAGTGGCCATGTCTCTGCATAGAATTTTGAGTCCATGTTAGACTAAATAAATCCAATGAAAAAAAACTTCCCATAAAAGACCAGTTCTCACTGCACTGGAGAGATTGGTAAGAAAGGAACAAGAAGAAGTGTGGACAAGGCTCTGCATACAAAAAGAAAAGAGCTGTTTAGGATCTCAAACACATACTAGCTGGGGTGACCTTACTGATTCTGAAAAGACAACACCTTCTACAGGGAGCTGCTCAGCAAGAAAAAAGAGGAATAAGATCTCAGATACTTTTGACACGGAGTTTGGAAAACAAAGATGATGAAGGGAGTGAAGCATCTCCCTGATGAGGAAAGGATGAGGGAGCTGGGTCTCTTGAGCTTGGAAAAAAGGAGACTGAAGGGTGACCTCAGTAATGTTGATAGATATGGAAAGTGTGGGTGTCAGGAGGATGGAGCCAGGCTCTGCTCAGGGGCATCCAACAATAGGACAAGGGGCAATGGGTGTGAGCTGGGATGGAGAAGGTTCCACATCAATCTGAGAAGGAACTTCTTCATGATGAGGGTGACAAAACACTGTCCACAGGGTTGTGGAGTCTCCTTCTCTGGAGAGGTTTAAAACCCACCTGAGCATGTTCCTATGTGACTGGGTGGAGGTGATCCTGCTGTGGCAGGGGGATTGGACTGGATGGTCTTTCCAGGGCCCTTCCAGTCCCTGATGTTCTCCGTGATTCTGTGTGTAGTATATCACACTTTCACATTCTGTACTTTCCAGCAGGTTGCACATTGGGGGGGGTGGGTGGTTGTACCATCAAAATCTACTCCAGGAGAGTGGATATATTATCACAAGGTATCATTAAAATGCAAAAGCTTTCATCTAAATGACATTTCCCAAAACACGGATTAAGATTTGCGAGGAGAGCTGCCAAGAACCCAGCTCCGACGTCACTATTTAGACAATAAATTTGAGGCCTGATGTCTGAGAGAGACAATTTCTTGACAGTTCCATTTAAATGAGGTGGGTATCATTTCTAAAAGCATTCCACGGGCTGGGGAATCCAAATATGGAGAGAAATATTAGATCTCACATTTCAGAACCCCTCTAAGGCCAGTAGAACATTTGCTGCCTCGGTGAAAGTATTTATCGCTTGTCAGCTCTACCCTTCCAAGGAATTTAAATATCACATTTTATTAAGCATTAAGCGTTTTCTTCTTGCATTAGTAACATTGAAAGGATGGAGAATCAGTAGGAATAATCAGGACTTTTTTCTTCTTTATATCCAACTCCTTTTTCACGTTGTACAATGGAAAAGGCTGAGTGAAACCAGAGAAAATCTCACTGGCTTCAGCAGTGTCCCACCTGCCCCACTGTGTTCTTCTAGTTGAAGGCCAGTAATGCTGTCTTGAGCTGAAATCACGTGTGTGAGTAGAGGGCTAGAAGTCAGGGTGTTGGTTTGGAGCTGTCTTGCTTGACTGAGGAGCAATGCTGTGGGTACTGCTCATAGAACAGTTCCACCTGGTTCTGAGTAACTCCAGGAACTGGAAAATAAGGAGCTTCAGCTCTATAGGATGAGGCAGTAATGTCTCTGACCTGACCTCGCTGCTGGAACCCAGAATAAGTTCTGAGTTCACTATGGAACCCAGAATAAGTTCAAACCACGACTGAGCAGTGTGAGCACATCACTGACCAAGGAAACAGAAGGGTTCACGAGTCAGACCGGGTTTCACAAGTGATGATTTCCTTTCAGAATCAGTTGGAAACTCAGTGCTTGAGAAAAATCAAGCTTGCTGATTTGGTGAATTTTGGTTTGTGGAGGAAGATTTGGTAGCCAAACCACCAGTGCTGAAACGAGGGATGAGCTGGAGCCCACTTACCTCCTCAATTCCCACATCTGGAAGGCAGTCAGCAGCACTGCTTAAAATCCTCGGGGAAATCCTGCTGTCAAAAGCAGATTTTCTGTTGGTTTTCACCACAAATGCTTCTTCTGACACGAGGCTTTGCAGCTGGTGAGCCCTTCAGCTGGTGGAGAAAAGAGGTTGGTGTAGAAGGATAAAGCTCTCTTGACCAACGCAGGTGTTGATGGAGCAGAAAGTATGATCATTTGGCTTTATTGCTTCACAGTGGCTCAGATGTTGTGATGATGCTGTGAAATGCAAAGATGGGTCTTGATATGGTCTTAGTGATCACAGAACCATGGAATTATTGAGGCTAAAAGACCTCCAAGGTCATCCAGCCCAGCACCTAACACCACTGTAAGTACCTGGACCAGGGTAATAAATGCCACCTCCAGGAATAGGGATTCCACCACCGCCCTGGGCCGTTTGTTTCAGTGTCTGATCATCCTTTCCATGAGGAAGAGCTTCCTAACATCCAACCTAAACCTCCCTGGACAGCCTCAGTCCCTGCCCTCTTGTCCTGTCACTAGGTGCCTGGGAGAAGAGTCAGACACTCCCCTGACTTCAACCTCCCTTCAGGTAGCTGAAGAGATGTGGAAGGTTCTCCACTGAGTCTCATCTTCACCAGGCTAAACACCCCCAGATCCCTCAGCCTCTCCTCATCACCTTCCTTCCTTTCCCCATCATTGTTGCTCTTCTGCACCTGCTCCAGTCACTCATCTCTTTCTTGAAGTCCAGAACTGCCCCATTATTCAGTGAAGCCTCAGATGTCATGAGAGATGAAGCAATATAACATTTTTTAAGAACCAAAGCCCAAAACTTAGTCTTCAACAAATACTCAGCGTCGTAACCTTCAAGGAACTGAACCCTCACACAAAGTACATTCTTTACCTGAACCCACATAAATAATTTTTGATTAAAAATGGAGTGTATCAGCTCTGTTGACCCTTGGAAACCAATTAAGTGTAATGATGGGGCACGAGTCCACTGCCAACACAAAGGTGCAGTTCTGGAGGAGCACAAAGGAGTTTCATTAAAGGTCCTCTCCCTGCTCATCCTTTGGGTTTCCAACAGCAATTTCTTTTCATCATTGGCCTCAGTATCCTCCAAGGTGCTGAATTCCGTGTCAGCTGTAAACATTCAACACAACATTTACATGTGGGCTCCCTTCAGCCCCTCACGTTCATTTCAAGGAGGGAACAATGAAGCGGCGCTGCTGTGCAAGATCCAAACTGTGCTGCTGGCAAGAAGATTCTCAAATAACCACGGATCTCCTGGGAGAAGGAATATTATACTATGGAATAGAGAGTATTTGCCATAGACAGGCTGGTCTGTAGGCTCTTTCTTTGCTCTCCTTTCACTCCGTGTGTTTATTTGTGCTGTCACTGATGTCATCTGAAGGGGAGGATTGCAATGAGGTTAAACCCACTGCAGGAAATGGTTTTGATCCACCGACTAAACGAACAAGCTCACCTTGCCTGTGATACGCCACCAAACACGGGTAGGAGCACTTGGAGCAGTCACTCTATTGCACATCAATTTTATGGCTGTATAACGAGGTTTAATTGCTGCTTTATTAGTCTGACTAATATTAAGTGTCAGTAATTGCTTTGCATTCAGCTTGGCTCCCTCATTGACATTACACATCCAACATTTAGCCATAAATGCAGACCTTCTTTTCACCTAATGAGTTCACTTTCATCGTCCCGCTACAAGAAACCTCCATTTGGGGTGATGCTCCTCCTTTGCCCAAGTTCTGTGGCCCTGAGGAGCAGAGGCTGGGAGAGCTAAATGTTCTTCTGGGTAAATGCTTTGGAAAGTGAGCTTCTAATTTCTTTTTAACATAAATGTGATGTGTGTGGGGGGGTTATGTCCTAATGAGTGAATTGCTAAGGTGGGTTAACTCATCTGTAGTCCCCCTGAGGTCTCCTGGATTACTTGTACCCTTCAAGTTACGCATATCCTCGGGAGGGCTAAAGCTGGGTAGCTGGGAGCACACATGGAAATCGTGGCTGGCAGGGTGCAGAGTGCATTTTGACTGGCAAGACACTGTTATTGCCAGTCAGGATATTCATGCATTGCTAAAGTCATCAGCTCAGGCTCTCAGGAGCTTTAGGACCCAAGGACTGGGCTTCAGTAAGTTGGTTAAAGCAATGAGCAAACCTTTTATGGACCTACTCATGTTCTGTGGATTCCTTACCTTTGCAAGGGCCACACTCAGGTGATGAATTGCTGGACTGTTCATGTTGGTAGAGATTTGGCTTCTTCTGATTGTCTTGTTTGAAAAAGACTTATTCTGATTCTGCAGGGATGAGCTCAGCTCGTTGAACAGACATGCCAGTTGTCATTAAGATCATCGGACTCTCCCGTGACAGCTGGCTAATACGGCCCTGCGAGCACCTCAGGAGCTAAATTCAAGCCATATTTTGGGAGAAGAGTCCAAGTGCTGGAGTGTGTCATGTGTCTCATTCGTATGACATTGGACTGCTGAAATCCTGATCAGGAAAATCTGGTCATTAAACAATAACATCTTAGCGCAATCACAGAATCATCAGAATCACTCAGGGTTGGAAGGGACCACCTGATCATCCACTTCCATCTTCATGGATCCATTAGATGATCTTTCGAGGTCACTTCCAATCCCTAATGTTCTGTAATTCTGTGATTAAAGTGTTAATACAGCTGGAAATGCTGTGAGATCCAAATATCCATCACTAGACCCCTACTGGACTTCCAAACATTTACTAAAACTTGGTGAATCTCTTCCAGTTTATCCTTTGGGGGTGGAGGGTGTGGTAATTTCTTGTTTCTTTTCTTCTTTGTTGTCAGGAGAAATTATTCTAGGGGTAACAGAAATCCCTTAATCTAGCCCCACATAGCAGAGATTGTTTTCTAGAAGAGTCTTCACTCAAGCTGTCTACTCAGTTTTCCTCGAGTAATCTACTCATTTTACAAGTAGCAAGAATCACAGAACATTAAGGATTGGAAGGGACCTCAAAAGATCATCCAGTCCAATCCCCCTGCCACAGCAGGATCCCATAGATCCAGTCTCGCAGGACCATGTTCAGGCAGGTTTTAAACATCTCCAGAGAAGGAGACTCCACTACCCCCCTGGGCAACCCCTTCCAGGGCTCCATCACCTTCACCGTGAAGAAGTTCCTTCTCATGTTGATGTAGAACCTCCTCTGTTCCAGCTCACATCTGTTGCCCCTTGTCCTATCGTTGGGTGCCCCTGAGCAGAGCCTGGCTCCATCCTCCTGACACCAATTCTTCACATATTTATCAACATTAATGAGGTCACCTCTCAGACTCCTTTTTTCCAAGCCCAAAAGGCCCAGCTCCCTCAGCCTTTCCTCATCAGGAAGATGTTCCACTCCCTTAATCACCTTTGTGGCTCTGCACTGGACTCCCTCAAGCAGCTCCGTGTCCTTCTGGAACTGAGGGGCCCAGAACTAGAAGTAAGAACACGTAGACCCCAAACTTTTTGAACCTTTCCTGTTTATTTTCCAAGGATATAGCTAGAGCTCTTGATACCATGAGGTGGGGGCTAGGGAGATGTTGGGATGAGGGCTGAATGATCCTGGAGCTCCTTTCCAGCCATTATCATTCTATGATTCTATTCTAGAAAGCAGGTGAGACCTTGTGTGTGTGATGTGGTAACTGAAGCAACTTCTGAGAAGGGCCCAGGGCTTTGGTGTTTTATCAGGAAGAGTCCTCTAGTCACTAAGTCCAATCCCTAATGGTCTGTGGTTCTGTGACAGAGTCTCAGCTGATGGAGCTCATTCTCAGAACTGTGCTGGTTTGCAGAAGCCCAGCACTTCCCCTTCATCCTTAAATAATTAACCAAACATGAAATTGCTGGTTGTTTTCCTCAAGTCATTCCCTCCCTCTCTTTCCTCACCCCTTTCCCTTGATGTCTGGAAGTCCTTAGCACTGCACAGTGTAAGCAAATAAACAAGGAAGGTTAAAATCTAAAACCCACTCATCCAAGGTAATTAAGTTCAGCCAGCCTCAACTGCATCATCTGGTAAGATCTGGCAAGCCGTGTGCACGTGCATGTGACTGCGTGTGTACATGGATGCTTGGCTACCTCTTCTTCTATTTTGGAAGGACCCTTCAAGAGTAGAACTACAACCAAGCACATTATTTCCATGCCTGGTCCAAGGTTTTTAGGGGGGTTTTTTGGGGGGGTTTCTTTGTGTTTTTGTCCCTTGCCTGTTTCTGATCTTAGGGCTGCTTTCATATTTTTCTCCAAGATCCCATCATTACATTTTCCTCCTTTTATTTACGACGCCTGACTCCCAGCATACATTATTGCTGCTCTGCTGGTACTTTATTAAATACGACACAGACACTGGAGAGAGGCAGAGGTTTTATGTCCCACACATGGTGTGTCGTAATTGTGGCATTTTTACTTTCCATTAAGAAGTATCTCCAGGAGGGGAGGGTGGGGGACTCGGTTCATTACTTCTATAAACCAAAGAAGAAACCCCAGACAAGCCTGATGAGTTGTTAAGTAGTCTTTAAAGAAGTCCTTAAATCAAGATGAGATGTCTCTCCTAAAGAGACTCCCTGGATCAAGCAGAAGTTACGGTCCTGGTAGAGGGATGGCTGGGTAGATGCTGTGTCTTGCAATATGGAAACAAGTCACACTGCATTAAAACAATGGTTCTGGCAGCCTTCACATTTATGAGAGTGCAGTTAGAAGGCAGTGGTTACAGCAAGCCAGACAAAGGCTGTAGACCTATAAACATCTCTATGATTAAAAGTCAAACTGACTTATCAAAATCTTAGTTTAAAAAGAAGGATGAAGGACGCAGAACTAAATTAGCACCAGATGAGCACAGGCATGATTTTTCTGATCCATCTCTTTCTGGAATCTGAGTGATTTCTGACAATCCTTTCTTTTATGCTACCTTTGGTTTCACTGAAAGCTTAATGCACTTTATTTCTGTAATCCTCCTACCAGGGAGGAATTGCTCCTGGCCCACCTCCACTCTTCCTTTCTGGGGATGTGTTGGAACTGGATGATGGCTCCTTCCAACCCTGAGTGATTCTGATTCCACAGCTTCTCCAGTGAGGTGAGACTGCTCTGGCAGGGGGATTGGACTAGATGGTCTTTCAAGGTCCCTTCCAATCCCTGATGATTCTATGGTTGTATGATTCTATGATTTCTGCGCTCAGTCCCTCAAAGTCAAAGCACTAAGTAGGGCTCAAAGACTTGCAGCTACACTTTAGACATCTTAAAGGGTCTCTGTCTAAACCCAGCATCCAAACAAAGGACTTCTACGAATCTGCAGGGTACCTGAAGTAGAGAAGGCCACCACTTCCACATTTCCAGTGAAGAAACACCTCCATTATTTGCTCCTCACATCTGCTTCTACTATTTGCCAGCTCACACCTTCCTCCACTATTTGCCATCTCATACCTTCTGCCAGTATTTGCCATCTCATAGCTTCTACTATCTGCCAGCTCATACCTTCTGCCACTATTTGCCAGCTCATACCTTCTGCCACTATTTGCCAGCTCACTCCTTCCTCCACTATTTGCCAGCTCATACCTTCTGCCACTATTTGCCATTTCATACCTTTGGCCACAATTTGCCAGCTCACACCTTCTTCCACTGTTTGCCATCTCATAGATTCTGCCACTATTTAACAGCTCATAGCTTCTTCTATTTGCCATTTCATACCTTTGGCCACAATTTGCTCACAACTTCTTCCACTGTTTGCCAGCTCATAGTTTCTTCTACTATTTGCCATCTCACATCTTCTGCCACTATTTGCCATTTCATACCTTTGGCCACTATTTACCATCTCACACCTTCTGCCACTATTTGCCATCTCATACCTTCATGCATCTTGGGTACTTTTGATAGGGAAACATCAGCATCTGATGCAGTCCCGAAGCTGTGGGTCTGATGACTGACCCCTTTTATGAAAGGTGCGATGGGATATTTGCAAACTTAGGGTGAAGCGAAGGTGTTTTTCAATGCATAACCAGAATCAAGGGTTTTGTTTTAAGTGAAAACCCACTAAACAGCCCCAAGCAGAAAGCACAGCCCGCTGAAATGATGGCAAACGAATCCAGTCCCTGTGCAAGCCTAGGGACCACTTGGAGGTGGAGGTGATATTCGCTGTGCTGCTGTCAGCCCCTTTGCCAGTTATCAGCAGCAGATACCAGTGCAGCTGGCTGCTGAATAACACGTTTGTTTATGCAGTAGATTGAGAGTATTTGTGTGCACAGCAAACTCCTTGGGGGCATAAACAATGTGTTCCTGAAGAGGCCCAGTGTCATTAGAATAATCAAGACTTGTAGGATGATAAACAGAGGCACAAACAGAGAGTGCTACACGGCCTCTCGAGTGCGGCGTCGCGTTCGGTGTCGAGTCCTGGGGACGCTCTGCTCAAACAGCTTGTCCTGTGGCGCAGACACAGGTTGCTACACGCTCTACAGAGGAACCAACTGGGAGATGTGGTCATGGTGCATTCTTGATGAGGCCTCGTCAGCAGCACGCTGACATCCTGTAGAATCCTTCTTCTCATTTCAAAGGGCCCAAATGCTTTTATCTGTGCAAAGCAAGTGACAGATGTCTGAGTGGAAGGATGTCCACTTTCTTTACCAAGGAGACCAGACCCAGGCCAAGTCCTTATTGTGGTATTGTTGTGTTTTTCCTCATAGTCTGCATCAAGGACACTGTCCTCTCTCAGACACTTCACGTGAATATATTCTGCCCACAGCAGTCAAGACTAACATCTAACAGGAGCCAGTCATACCCACTGCAGAGCACCTGCAGCATCCCAGATGCTGGTCCTGTGGTCCTGTGTCCTGTTTAAAGAATCACAGAACATCAGGGATTCACAGAATCACAGAATGTTAGGGACTGACAGGGACCCCAAAAGATCATCCAGTTCTAGCTCCCTGCCACAGCAGGATCCCCTAGACCCAGTCACACAGGAACACATCCAGCCAGGTTTTAAACATCTTCAGAGAAGCAGACTCCACAACACTCCTGGCCAACCCATTGCTCTAAATCACAGAATCACAGAACATTAGGGATTGGAAGGGACCCCAAAAGATCATCCAGTCCAATCCCCCTGCAACAACAGGATCACCTAGACCCAGTCACACAGGAACACATCCAGGCGGGTTTTAAACCTCTCCAGAGAAGGAGACTCTACAACCACCCTGGGAAGACCTTTCCAGTGCTCTGTCACCCTCACCATGAAGAAGTTCCTTCTCAGACTGATGTTGGATCTCCTGTGTGCCAGCTCACACTCCCTTGTCCTGTCATTGGATGAGCAGAGCCTGGCTCCATCCTCCTGACACCCACCCTCCACATATTTATCAACATTCATGGAGTCACCCCTCAGTCTCCTCTATTCCAAACTGAGGAGACCCAGCTCCCTCAGCTTGTCCTCATCAGGGAGATGCTCTACTACCTTCATCATCTTTGTGGCTCTGCAGTGGACTCTCCAGCAGCTCTGTGTCCCTCTGGAACTGAGGGGCTGAGAACTGGACACAACATTCCAGATGGGCTCTGGAATGGACCTCGAAAGACCATCTAGTCCAATCCCCCCTTTTTGAGTACAATGGGTGCAAAATAGTGATGGGGATGTGTTGCAGCTCTGTGAGGTTCAGCAGCATGAAAAGCTTTGCAGGAAACACATTGGCCTGAGGGTATCTGGAAGCACCTGAGAATGAAAATGCTCAGGGTAAGGTGTTGGGCAACCTCTTTTGGGTGGGGGTAAATGGGACCAGTAGTAAAAAGGTAAAGGCAGAACACAGATAGAAATCCCAATGAAAAAACAGTCTTCTTTCCAGAGAGTTCATGGAATCCCTAGTTGTCCCACGAGAGGAAAGATGGGAACAGTGGGAAGAGCAGAGTGGCAGTGATGAGGAAGCAGCAGAGCAGAGATACACCTGAAGATGTGTTTTTCACAGATATGCCCTATTCTTTCACTACCAACAGAACAGTTGTAGCCTTCTACTTCACCAACCTCACTGATTGACTTTCATTGTTGACTTTCTGCCCTGAAATAGTTTCTGTGAGACCAGTGAACTGAAAAGGTTCATCATGACAGTGTCGTTTTATTGCTTTTCAAACAGTAAGACCCCAGGTGTGCAGCATCAGCCAAACATCTGCATGCTGCCCTTGCCTTTCCCTGGTGCTGATAACCTCCTGATCTGTTAAGATTAGTGCAGCCATACCGGTCAAAGGAGGAAGAGAATCTGACACAAAATTAGTAAAAACATGCCTAGGGCTTTTGACTTCTTGACTTCAGTCTCCTTCTCCCAGCACTGTGATGAGTGACACGAGCCCTGTGAAGCCTGCTCAGTTTGCCTCGTTCCTTCTGTCCTGTATTTCCACCTCACTGCACTCAGGTGCTTGCTCTGAAGGTGAAAGATCTCTCCTTAAGTGTATTGCATCTGTTCACTTGTAGAAACCCCACGTTGTCAAAATCCAAGTGCAGCTAATTAGTTTTTCTCTGTCTCCTGTCTATAACCTCTCACTCTCTTCCTTTACCCCTCAACTGCCATCCTTCCCGCTGCCCATGCAGAAAGAAACCTAAAGGCAGGTGCCAGACTGTAGAAATTCCAGCAGGAAAGAATCCAGATGAGTGGGGTAGTTGCTCTGTTGTCTTCAGTAAGAGACTGATCCACATGGAGTAAGATCAAACCTGTGTCTAAGGCACGGGTTCTTCTGCAGCACCCTCCAAAAGATGATGCCTGGATAGAAGACCGAGTGCAGACTAACTCTTCAATGATGTCTCCAAGGCTCTAGCATTCACAAACCCCACTGTCCCCCTACATATGCTGCCCAAATTACATTTGATACCTCCTCCATGTTTCCAACACACACTATGAGACATATTGGCCTCACCCAGTGTCATATCTTTTTAATTCTTAGATCTGTATAGTTTAATTCTTATGATTCAACCCCAGGTACCAGTACAGGTTGGGGACTGGTCTGTTGGAGAGCAGCACAGGAGACCTAAGGGCCCTGGTGAGTCTTAACTTCTGGAGATGTTTAAAACCCACCTGGATATGTTCCTGTGCCAGACTGATCTAGGGTGAGGTGTCCCTTCCCATGGCAGGGGAGCTGGAACTAGATGATCCTGTGGTCCCTCCTAACCTTAACTGACTGTGTGACCTGGTCTAGATGATCCTGCTCTGGCAGGGGGATTGGACTGGATGATCTTTTGAGGTCTCTTCCAGTCCCTAACGTTCTGTGATTCAACCTCCCACAAGTTTCCCTTCTCTGGATCTACAAGAAGTTCTCCTAGTCCTGCTGAAGCATCATGTCCCCTCTCAAAAGACACAGCACACCACCTTTGAGGAGCTGATGGAGGCTACATCTAGACTAAATTAACTAAACTAAACTAAGCAGGCTCGGAGCCCATTCCTGAGTGTTGACTATCAATCATACCCACTGGTGCATTTTTATCACAGTTCCTGCCATGATTTTTGACTTCTGCTAATTCAGATACCTGAAACCATAAAACACCTCCTGATCTGACTTCCCAAAATGCATAACCTGAGGGATTTCACCCAATATCTCCCGAAGGGAACGTATCTTGTTGGAAGAGGTTTCCTTTAAGTCTTTGCTCTACCTCAATAACAGAGTTGTCCAAACTAAAGGATAAAATAGGAGTGAGTGTAAAGGCATGGTGGGGGGGTTGGGAGGTTTTTCTGTTCTGTGTATCTGCTAGCTCTGCTCTGCTTGAAACAGATCACCCTGTGCCTCAGTTTCCACACCTCTTAGTAGGATGCAGCATCCATCTGATTTAAAGCACTCATTTCCTCCCCAGCCTGCTGCTAAAGATGGGTAGGAAATACTAGTGAGCAAATCTTACAAGAGGTAAAGAATCACAGAGTCACAGAACGTTAGAGACTGGAAGGGACCTCGAAAGATCATCCAGTCCAATCCACCTGACACAGCAGGATCACCCAGACCAAGTCACACAGGAACACATCCAGGTGGGTTTGAAACACCTCCAGAGAAGGAGACTCCACAACCCACCTGGGTGGCCTGTTCCAGGGCTCCATCACCCCACTTGTGAAGTTCCTTCTGATATTTATATGGAACCTCCTCTGTTCCAGCTCACAGCCAACTGCCCCTTGTCCTATCACTAGATGACACTGTGAAGAGCCCAGTTCCATCCTCCTGACAACCACCCCTCACATATTTATAGACACTAATGAGGTCACCCCTCAGTCTCCTCTTCTCCAAGCTCAAGTGACCCAGCTCCCTCAGCCTAAAGAGTTTCAGAGTGGAGAATGGGGAAAAGGGGAGAAGTTTGGATCCCTCTTGCTCATAGCGGCCGGTGGTGAAAAAGCTTCACAGTCACTCCCACCAGACAGCTGCTGCATCACCTCAAAAGATCTACAGCTAAACAAGTTTGTGCTGACCTAATTCCCCTTCTGCTGCCACCAGCAGAGTTATTGACACAAGATGGCTCTTATGCTTTCCCCAACCTCCCTCTCCATCTCCCACTACGGGTGGCACGGCGTTTGTCGCACAGATGTTTCTCCCAAGCATCACAAGGTTATTTTTCAAGTGACTTCTTCCAGCAGATGTTCCCCAGTTCCCAGGTGTGTGTGTTGTCCTCTCCACTGAGCTGAAATTCAGTGATGCCCTTGACATATTGCAGTGCTGCTGTGGCCCTGGGCTGGAGGGGCTGGAGCATTGCACAGCACCGAGAGCTCTGCTCCTGCCAGGCTGCTTGGTGACAGTCTCCCCCAGCAACAGGCCTCCCGTGCTGGTTCTTCAGGTTAAAACTCATTACCTGGCCTGACCAAAGCAGCCTTTTGTGGTGCCTGAAATGAGCTTATACAATTGCTGCGGAGTGACAATTGAGCCTCATCCATTATTCAGGCTGCCAGGTCCTGTAGGGTCAGAGAAGAAAGCCAGATGCAGTAGCTGAAGGACATCTACAAGCAGTGCAGGTCTTGCCCTCTTGTCCTGGTGCTAGTTGCCTGGGAGAAGAGCTTGACCCCACCTGAATACAACTTCCCTTCAGGTAGTGGTAGAGAGTGAGAAGGTTCTCCCTGAGTCTCCTCCAGGCTAAACACCCCCAGATCCCTCAGCCTCTCCCCATCAGACTTTCCCTCCAGTCCCTTCCCCAGCTTCGTTGCTCCTCTGGATCCACTACAGCCCCTCCATCTCTTTCTTGAAGTGAGGAGCCCAGCACTGCCCCCAGTACTCATGGGGAAGCCTCCCCAGTGCCCAGTACAGGGGGAGAATGACATCCCTAGTCCTGCTGGCCACACTATTGCTGATCCAAACCAGGATGCCATTGGCCTTCCAGGCCACCTGGGCACCCTGCTGGCTCCTGTTCAGCCGGTTGTCAACCAGTGCTCCTAGGTCCCTTTTGCCAGGCTGCTCTCCAGCCCCTCATCCTCCAGTCTCTAGCTGCAGGAGGTTCTTGCAGCCAAAGTGTCCAGATCTTTCTGTGGCATCTTCCTACCCTCCAGCAAACCCACACTCCCCCATAACTTGGTAGAGTCCCCATCCCTGGAGGCATTTAAGGACAGACTGGATATGGCACTTAGTGCCATGACCTAGGTGGTGGTGGTGACGTTAGGTTGTAGGCTGGGCTAGGTGCTCCTAGAGGTCTTTTCCAGCCTCAATCACTCTGTGATTCTCTGAATACAAGACCTTCTTCTCCTCCTTACTTGGGCATCCAAGGTCACACAACCAGCTATAGTAGGATGGGACAATAAACCACTGAGCAATTTCCCTCAGAGCTCGACACCTAAGTCCACCTTAGGTCTAGCAGCAGATGATTAAATAAAGCATTCAGATCTGTCCTCCTCTACAGCTTGTTTTTCTACACCGTTCAGATGCTCCCATCACTTTAATCCTTTGGCATTCATTTAATTTTATATTTTTTTAAAACACTGCAGGGGTGCAGACTGGCTCGCAGTGACAGCCCTGTTTGGTTCAGCTAATATCTGGGCTAGCTTTAGCCTCAGGCCATGGAACAACTCCTTGCAAGCCTTCTGTGAGACAAAATGATAAGGGGAACCTTTAATTATTATTATTTTTAAATGGATGCTATATGTTGGGCTCAAAGGAACAGCAACCTGTATTTAATCTGAGGAGAAAACCTGAGAAGAATTTTCCTCTCCCTATTCCTTCCTCATATTTCCTCTCATTTGAGTGACTCTCCCACAGCCTCACATTCAGGTGCTCATGGGCAGAAAAAAGATGAAGTTAAACCCTCAGAATGAGTCTCTAGATAATCTTAGGCCACTAGAGGAACAGACAGTGGCTAATAGATGCTAGCCCTAACCCTAGGAGCACTCAGATGAAGTGGGTAACAACATGAATGTAGACTTATGAAGACTGGAAGAATGAATGAATGGGATTTGGAAGGTAAATGAGTAAGAATTAGGACATCCTGAATGCCAGTGCTTCTCAATGAACTGCCTGTTGATCTCTCTCGAGGAAGTGCAGGTGAGGCAAGGTGCAGGCAGATGCAAACTTGCATTTTAAGCCAGTTAGGCAAGTACCAGCTGCTACCTACAGTCTCATTGTGGATTATGGTGGTGTCTGATGCGCACCAGGGTGACCTGAGATTGCCTTTCCACAGCAACCTAAGCCAGTCTGGCTATATCAATACTAGAACATAAACAATCTGAGTGCAGCAGAAGTATTTTCCCCTTGTTGTCTGTATTGGTTCACTTGGCTATCATGGATTTGATCTGAGTCAACCAACACACTCATGGCCTAGACACGGCTCAAGTCTGGCACAGAAGAGCAATTTACAGCAGTTTCTTGGTGTTGTAAGACATGGGTGCAAGCAGTGGCATGTCATTCCACTTCAGAAGAGCTAAGAGATAGTTCTCTCTGTTCATTAGTGTAGACATTCCCCAGACACAGGCTTGTGTGGTTCTGTAGGTCTGCACGTGCAGAACTAGGGTAAAGAAGAGGGTAGCATCACTCTAGACTCTTCGTGTCCCTGCCCATGGCAGGGGTTTGGAACTAGGTGATTTCTGAGGTCCCTTCCAACTGAAACCATTATATGATTCTGTGATTCTGACTCGGATTAGTTTAATTTTTCCTAGACCTGGTGCCTGATTGGAGAACTGAACCACCACAGAGATGCCCTGTGAAGTCCTGGTTTTATGAAGGATAAAACTTCCATCACACCTTCTCTATCAGGCTAAATAGAACCATATAGTTTTGTAAGGCCAGACAAGCAAAGTTCTAGGTCTTAGTCTTGCCTTGGCCTTACACAGACTTCATGGAATCATTCAGGTTGGAATAGACCCCTGGGATCCTTGAATCCAACCATCAACCCTACTCTACAAGTTCAGCTCTAAATCAGATCCTTCAACACTACATCTAAGTGACATTGAAACTCCTTCAGGGATGGGGACTCAACCACCACCATGAGCAGCCCATTCCAGTGCCTGACCACTCTCCCTTGTGAAGAATTTCTTCCTGTTCTCTAGTCTAACTCTCCCCCGTTGGGGCTTGAAGTTCTTCCCTCTGGTTCTGTTGCTAATGACCTGTGAGAAGATGCCAGCACCAACATCTCTGCAGTGTCCTTTCAGACAGCTGTAGAGAGTGATGAGGTCTCCCCTCAGTCTCCTCTTCCTCCAACTAAACAGCCCCAACTGTCTCAATCAATCATCATCAAATTGATTCTCCAGGCCCTTCCCCAGCTTCGTTGCCCTCCTCTGCCTTTGCTCCTGCACCTCGATGTCTGTCATCTGGACTGGATGATCTTTTGAGGTCCCTTCCAGTCCCTCATGTTCTGTGGTTCTGTGATTCTGTGCATTCAGCTCTGGAAGGACCACTCACATCACATGAGCCATGATTATTGCAGAATGACAATGGTTAACACCAATTTTCATCTCTGAAGTCCAGATAAAAATACAGTTAGTGAGGAAAAGATGGTTAAAACTGCAAGTTGGGTCTTACTTGGATGATCTCATTACATCTGTGCTAACAAGCAGCTCCTGACCATGAGCCAAGACACTGAAACACGCTCTTTTATACCACCAAATCAGCAGTACAGCCTCTCACATGCACTTGGTCCAGGTCATCTAACAAGTTCTTAGAAAGAACTAGTAGTTCAACAACTTCACCATTTCAAACAGCTGGCATCAGGTCAGAGAACAAGCTCTGACACCGCAGCTGCTCAGCATCCTTCTGGCCTTTGAGTGCAAAAAGAATCCCCACCATTGCCACCACAAAAGGGATGAATCTTCTCTAATTTTAGCAACTGAAATAGATATTTCACTGAAGTCAGCCTTCCAGACAGGAGGTGAGCATCCTCACAGGGTACTTTGCCCATCCTAAAATAAATTCCTGAGAGGGATAAGGCAAAACAGCCTCTGGAGAAACATTTCTCTCAGCTTTTCAATAGCAGGAGCCTAATTAAAGAGGCTAATTTAACCTAAATGGCTAAACCAGCAGAAATGAATCTCATATCCAGCTCCTTGTTTTTGATGGTGACTTAAACATCTGTAGTTGCCCTCACTAAGGGCTGCGATCAGGCTGAATTCTTTCACTGGATAAGACCAGTGGTATTAATAATTGTTAATAATTGATTACTAGTGGTATTATTATGTGTTGTATAGCAACAGCTAACATGGTAATAATTATTATATAATTATACAATCATAGAGCATATAGTTATATAAAATATAATTTAATTATGCTATCGTAGAATCATAGAGTCATTAGGGATTGGAAGGGACCCCAAAAGACCATAGAATCATAGAATCATTAGGGATTGGAAGGGACCTTGAAAGATCATCCAGTCCAATCCCCCTGTCACAGCAGGATGTCCTAGACCAAGTCACACAGGAACACATCCAGGCAGGTCTATATACAAACTACATACAAACTATATACAAACACTTTAATATTTAATCATTGTATTTTATTATTTTATTTCTTTCACTATGTTTTTACTTTATTATAGGGATCATTGTTTGAAACCAGTGAATAGAAAAATTAATAATGGAATAGACAAATTAATAACTGAATAGAAAAATTAATGACTGAATAGAACAATTAACAACAGGGGGGAAAAAAGGTTGGGGAAGGGAAACTCAGTCGAAAAGCAGCTCGGTGCAGCTGAACAAAGAACACTTGCAAGATTCAGGCTGGCCCCAGTGCAAATTGTGTGATAGCATCTCCTGATTACTTTGGGTCTGACACAGCTTCAGCCGAGGACACAATCTGTCGTGCTGGATTGCAACTGAGTGCTCTGCACCAGGGAAAAACATATATCAGTAAAACCTACCATCTGTGTCATGATGTGACTACACACATTTCATCTCTGAGCATATTTAGTTCCCAGACTTTTCCTTTTTCCCTGCTATTCACCCGAGCTTTCCTTGAATACACTGTCTTCAGGGTTCACTCTTTAGATGGTGGGAAAAACCCCAAACCTACAGGATTCCTAAATGTCAGCGGTCCAACACTTTAACTTCAGTGCCTTTTCTCTTTTCTAAGATCATCCTTACAACTAAGACTGACACTGAAAGGTTAAGGATCACGGGCAGTTATGGGGGCTTAAAACTAATCACCCACTCACCCTTCTCCCTCTCATTAGGAGGGAGAGAATCACTCCCTCAGCCTTCTCCCCCTCCTTCGGTCGGGTTGCCACTCCGCCAGCGCGATTTGATTCGTCTCACCCATGCTCTAACGCCCACCTGAGATGAGATCTGGGCTGCAAGAGGAGGAATGTGGAAAAGTCAGTGGAGGTTTAATTGGATTAATCTCTGTGTTCTACACATCTCTGCTGGCAACCTTCGTGACAGCTTAGCTAACAGGATAATGTGCAACAAAGGGATCTGGTATTCAGCAGAGTCCCACACCTTAGCTAGGGGGGATGCACCTGGCGGAGCAGCTCTGTGTGCAGCTGACAGCCACCCTGCTCTGATGGTGTCACAAGTTGCTGTACCTGAGAGTGGGTTTTGATGAGACTCATCCCTCGCTTTTTAGGTTTTCAAAGGGAAGGATTTCTGCTGCAAAGTTCTGCCAGACAAGCTCTGCACAGCATCTTGTCACAGGATCATGGGCTCATGGAATGGTCAGGGTTAGAAGGGACCTTAAACATCATCCAGTTCCAATCCCTCTGCACAGGCAGGGACACCTTCACTAGAGCAGGCTACTCAGAGCCCCAGCCAACCTGGCCTTCAACACTGCCAGGGATGGGGCAGCCACAACTGCCTTGGGCAACCTGCTCCAGCATCTCCCCACCCTCACAGCAAAGACTTTGTTCCTCATGTCCAACCTCAATCTCCCACCTTCAAGGCTGGAACCCTTCCCTCTTGTCCTCTTCAGATTGTTCTGGGATTTGTCTAGCTCTTGCATCTCAGCTTGTTCCTCAACCAGTCTAATTCCACACAAAGCACTTGAGGCACTTGCCTCGTGGCAGGAATTTATCAAAGTCACTAAAACACTAGTAAGACAGAAGACAGCACGGGCTGCCAAGAGAATCTAAATTCATTTGACACTGCATGTTAGTCTTACTCTCACATTTGAAGAGATGTAAATTTGAAGGCTGCTTTACACAGTGAATTGAGGCTGGACCCTCAGTGAAAGCATGTGGAGGTGATGGGTAGAAGGAGAGTGGCAGCATGTCCTGGTCGATGTGAGACAACCAGTTCAGCTCCTGCATTCCCAGCCTGGCATCTCCAAGGGGTTTGATCCCCAGAGCATGACAGGAGGTGTCCGTTTTATTTCCTCCCCTGAAGAAGAGTGACGCAGGAGCACTGGCTTTATAGGGTTGAACAGGGTTTCTGCTTTGCTGGTTTATTTGCTCCCCTGCCCTTTTAACCCAGACACTAATTGCAGGGGTAGAGGGGAGGAGAGAGAGATTTCACAGAGAAGTGAGTTTGGGCAGAAATCCTGAAGTAACTGTAGCAGCAGTAATAACTCTGAGTTTACAGCCACCCAGAAATTATGAGCACATTGTGCTTCTGGAAACTATATTAGGTCTGGGATGGCTCGTGTCCCTAGGGTAAGTGTTCTGCTTCTTTTGTGACCCACAACTCAAGAGTGTGGCAGGCATTAGCACTTTACAAAACATCTTCATCCTTCACAGCTGAGACAGAACCCGTAGCATGCAGAGCATCTTACTTACTCAGCGGTGATTTGAGCCATTTTACCTCAAACACTACCTTTATGTGGTCAGTATCCAGACAGATGGAAGGGTGTGGGGTGGGAAAAGACCTCCTAGAAGAACATCTGATTTTTGATTAAATTAAAATTTAATCAAAATCAAATTTAATCGATTAAATTTCGATTATTCAGAATCACAGAACCACAGAACAACAGGGATTGGAAGGGACCTCATCTAGTCCAATCCCCCTGCTGCAGCAGGAATCGTTGGGACCTGAAAGGAATCAAGCTGAAAAAAACTTTAATAACAGTAGGATTCTCAAATATCATAGAATTAGAGAGAATAAAACACTTGAGTCAAAATCTGGACACATCATACTCGATGACACTGATTCTCATTGACTCAGCTGGATGTGTTCCTGTGTGACTTGCTCTAGGTGGTCCTGCTCTGGCAGAAGGATTCCACTGGATGATCTTTCAAGGTCCCTTCCAATCCCTGATGTTCTGTGATCCCGTGGTTCATGTAGGTGTGATGACTTCACTTCCAGTTGAGGAAATACACTTTTCTTTTCCCTAATGCTCTGTGATTCTGTGACTTTTAGAGACCAAGATCTGCTTTTGCTGTAGTCAAGCCTCTGGTCCTCCTTCATGGTCTGCGTTGTTCAGAATCACAGAACCACAGAACAACAGGGATTGGAAGGGACCTCAAAAGATCATCCAGTCCAATCCCCCTGACACAGCAGGATCCCCCAGACCAAGTCACACAGGAATACATCCAGGTGGGTTTGAAACACCTCCAGAGAAGGAGACTCCACAACCCCCCTGGGCAGCCTGTTCCATTGCTCCATCACCCTCACTGTGAAGAAGTTCCTTCTCACATTCATTTGTGGTGCTGTACACACCATAAATGGATCTGATGCAAAGAGCAGGAGCCTGCCTGGAGAGGAATGAATGTCACATCAAGCTGTAAAGCCTGACATCCAAACCCATACACGTACACACACAGCTGGGAAAACCTCTAGTGCTTTTGCATCCCATCTCTTGAATCAAAACAACGAAGAGCTGCATTGATGTGGTTTTCTCTTTCCCTGATCTCTCCTTTGTCAATATCAGAGACCATTCTCCTGTCTTCTTTTTTTGTGTCACAGCCACTAAAAAAGAAGTGGCTTCTCTTCCCACACAGCAACTCCCCAAAAGTTCTCCCGTTCCAGGATGCTCTCAGCATCCAATGACCTTTGTGTTTGAGGCCAAGATGCCAGCAAAACAAGAGCACTTCAAAGAAATCCCAGTGTTAGCTTACACGCCGAGGGAAGGTAAGTCATTTTGGGTTCAGACATCAAACAGTCTTAGGATGATCCCTCTCTACAAAACACACGAGACACCTTTTCTAAGGATCCTCAGAAATGGACCAGGAGGAAAGTTTGTCACTACACGTTCTTAGAAACTCCACGAATCACAAAAACTCCATAGAATCATAGAATCATATTTGATTTCACTTGCTTGTGCTCTTTGACAAGGCAGAAACCACAAACAGAAAACAGAGGAGCTTTTCATTTTCTGTTTTGAAGAGCTTTAAAGTAATTACTTTTTTCAAGTTTAAAATAACTATAATTGATCAGAAGTGAAATGAAAGTCTAATTATTTTAGAGCATTTTGCTCACTCAACTCAGAGTAGAAAGCACCTCATCTTTTCATGAGGTCAGGATATTATTTTCCTCAGTTATTTCCCTTATACAGATACCAGCAAACTGAAAAACCCCAATGCTCATGCAACCCTAACTGACCTATTTGCCACCTCAGCCTTTAATGAGTTTTCTCTCTTGATTTGCAAAAATTTTCATTGTTCTCAATATTTTTTTCATTTCTTGAATCCTGAACACCTGAAACTCCTGTGACTTCCCTGCCAGGATTAGGAATCACAGAACATTAGGGATTCAAAGGGACCTTGAAAGATCATCCAGTCCAATCCCCCTGACACAGCAGGATCACCTAGAACAAGTCACACAGGAACACATCCAGGTGGGTCTTGAACATCTCCAGAGAAGGAGACTCCACAACCCCCCCTGGGCAGCCCCTTCCAGGGCTCTGTCACCATCACTGGGAGGAAGTTCATTCTTAAATTGATGTAGAACCTCCTCTGTTCCAGCTCACACCCACTGCCCCTTGTCCTGTCATTGGGTGCCCCTGAGCAGAGCCTGGCTCCATCCTCCTGACACCCACCCTTTCCATACTGATCAACATTCATGGGGTCACCCCTCAGTCTCCTTTTCTCCAAGCTCAAGAGACCCAGCTCCCTCAGCCTTTCCTCAGCAGAGAGCTGCTCCACTCCCTTCATCATCTCCACGGCTCTGTGCTGGACTGTCTCCTTTTTTCCAAGATAAAGAGAATATTCAGCATTTTGGTGTTTCAACTGTCCTTCAGAACCACTGCTGAGTTAAAATACCCAAATATGACAACCTAATGTCAGAAAGTAACACCCAGATCTCAATAATTAACAAAAACAGGTCATTTGTTCCTCATAAAAATTTTTGGAAGCTTTTCTGCTTCTAAATGTCCTCTCAAGTGTTGTTTGGTTTCAGACAGAGACTGAAGCAAAACCAACACAACATAAACAACAAAACAAGCTGGTTCTGAAGGTGGAAAACAGCACCTCTTCTTATTATTCAATGAGAGGAATGTTTCCCATAAACATCCTCCCTTTGAAGAAGGAGCCCATTTCCATCCAAAGCTGTTTAAAGGGAAAATGTTCAGAGCAGTCTGAGCAGCCTTGGGTGCCCGCGCTCCACTGATGGGTGAAGCGAACGCTTGAGCGATGTCACGTTCAGAAAGCTTTGCAGGATGCCTGGGAAAGGCAGCTGCTTGCTAAATATTAGGTGCTAATGTTCAATATTATTTCATCTCTGCCTTTTTCCTTCCCTTCTTATGAATCAGAGCTGTGAGCAAGGGATGCTCACGTGGCTCTGGAAACCTCTGGGTTCGGTTCGTGCTGGGACTGTGCAGGAATGTCTTGATTTAATTATTAAGAGATATCCACGAGCTGATTATAGCAGTTATGACAGTGTCATATCACAGCATCACAGTAATGAGAAGGTTGGAAAAGACCTTAAAGATCATCCAGTCCAACCTAATCAACAATGATCGAAGGGCAGCAGGAGACGGAGGATCTTTAATTTCAAGTGATTCATTTTAATAGCATCTAGACACCCATTAATCTTCCTTATACTGCCCATCTTCCCTGCCCTTAATCCCACAAGTATTAAAGTTCACACCTAGTTTTATTCCCTGTCTGTTACTAGCTTCAGCGATCACCATCTCCTGCTCAGCAAAGTTAAGCAGAAGCTCAAATACTCTCATGAAGAAAACTCTTATTCCTTCCAAGCAAACACAGACTTCTTTTTCTCTGACACAGAGAGCATCACAGAATCACAGAATCATTCAGGTTGGAAAAGACCCTTGGGATTGTCGAGTCCAACCATCAACCCTACTCTACAGGCTCACCCCCAAACCAGATCCCCCAACACTACATCTAAGTGACTTGTGAACACATCCAGGGATGGGGGCTCAACCACCACCCTGGGCAGCCCAGTCCAGTGCCTGATGCCTGTCTCTGTGAAGAATTTCTTCCTGATGTCCAGTCTAACCTCCCCTCATGAAGTGTGAAGCCCTTCCCTCTGTTTCTGTCACTAATGACCTGTGAGAAGAGACCAGCATCAAGGTCTCTACAAAGTCCTTTCTAGTTGTAGAGAGTGATGAAGTCTCCCCTTTGGTCCTCTTCCTCCAACTAAACACTTCCTCCAACTAAACTCAACTCTCTCAATGTCTCCTCATCACATTTATTCTCCAGGCCCTTCCCCAGCTCTGTTATCTGCTCTGGACTCACAGGATCAAATGTTACTGGTTTATATGATGACTTCTGTCCTGGAAGAATAATATTTGCTGGAAGAAAAAGAGTTGACTTTTATAACAAAAATACAGACTATTTTTATAGCAATGAATGATCTTCCTGAATTCTGCATTGATACCACTAGCTGTTGTGATAATTTTATTGCAGTTAAATTAACTGCATGGCACTGCAAAAGGACAAGGCAGAACATAACTACGTGTAAGGTGCACAAGTAATGTGAGGAGGAAGTTATGACACATTCTTCCCACTAACAGCTCTGGCTGAACCCCATTAAAAGTTGAGGTTTGAAAAGCTGAACAGAGAGAAAATGCACATGTGGGGTGTTTTTTTTTTGCTCCTTCTTTAGCACCAGCTTCTGGAACTGGCTTGTTTCACCAATGAACCATTTTGTCTGTCAGCTTAGATTAGGTCAAATTAGTTCTCATTTCAGTAACTGACACAGATTGTCTTTGGCAATAGCAGTGACCTCACATGTCCTGACAAGGGCACGCAGTCAGAGTCTATAGAAAAGGAAAGGGAAAAGAAGTTTTATAGAGTGCAAGAGGAATAGAAAACCTTGAGCAGACACTTGGCTTCTCCTCTGGATAGACAACGCCCTGAGTGAGACCTTTGTGCTTTCAGCTGTACTTCATAATGGGGTTTGAAGGTTAGTAGATCGATGGATAGGTGGGTAGAGTCACAGAACATTGGGGATAGGAAGGGACCTTGAAAGATCATCTAGTCCAATCATAAAATCATTAGGGATTGGAAAGGACCGAAAAAGATCATCCAGTTCAGTCCCCCTGACACAGCAGCATCACCTAGACCAAGTCACACAGGAACACATCCAGGAGGGTCTTAAACATCTCTTAAACAGAGAAGGAGACTCCACAACCCCCCTGGGCAGCCTGTTCCAGTGCTCTGTCACCCTCACTGGGAAGAAGTTCCTTCCAGTAGACTGACAAAAAAAGCATCTCACTGATGAGGAAAGGCTGAGGGAGCTGGATCTCTTGAGCTTGGAGAAGAGGAGATTGAGGGGTGACCTCATGAATGTCTATAAATATGTGAAGGGTGGGTGTCAGGAGGAAGGAGCCTGTAGACAGACAAAAAAGCAGGTAGACAAGCAAGGAACAAACTAAACATGACAACAAGTGATAAATGCCTTGGCTGCCATCTCAAGTGTTGTATGTGTCAAGGACTCTATTTAAAATTTCATCTGAATTAGTAAAACAGAAAGAACCTGTAGAATTGATTATAATCTATGTAAAGCCAGTTTAGGTAGCTCTCAACTCAATCCCATATTATGATGGGACACTGGAAGGGGCTGCCCAGGGTGGGTTGTGGAATCTCCTTCTCTGGAGACATTTAAAACCTGCCTGGACATGTTCCTGAGCACTTGGTCTAGGTGATCCTGCTGCGGCAGGGGGATTGGACTGGATGATCTTTGAAGTCCCTTCCAATCCCTAATGATTCTGTGAAGACACAGTCTGGAAATTCCCCGTGTGTATATTTTCCCTACTTGGAGAACTGGACAATGACATAAGGAGCATCCTCTGATTTTAAGCACCTGAGTTTCATCCATGAGCCAGAACTATGAGAGGTTTTTTTCTCTGCAAGGTGAAACCCACCCTCACATATATATTTGTTGGAGCTGGAGAGCTCCAGAGAAGTTTGTGTCACGTCTGTGGCACCAAAGTGTTTGCACAGGACCCGTTCATGACGGGTAAATGTCATTTCCGATAGAGTAAGTCCTTCAAGGAGGCAGGGGAATGCCTATCATTTCTGTTTCTCTTGACGAGACGTGACGTTCATCTGGTGGTGTCAGGGATGGTTTAAGGATAGTGAAATGCATCTTCTGTCCTCCCATCATTCAAACCAACAAGATGCCTGATAATCTTAACCAACAACATATTTCATAGCAGACAGGCTAGAAGCCATTAAACCAGGAAGATTTTAGACAAACACGCTTCTTATCTCTCAATCTCACTTCTGTTTTCGCTACAACAAGATCTTCTATGATTCTGTGATAACTTTTGTCTCCAAAATTTGTAGCTGCTACACCACTGAATTCTTTATAACCCCAGGTCAAGTACAGGCTGGGGACTGACCTGTTGGAGAGCAGTGGAGGAGAAAGGGACCAGAGGGTCCTGGTGGACAGCAGGATGGCCATGAGCCAGCAGTGTGATCTTGTGGCCAAGAGGGCCAACAGCATCCTGGGGTGGATCAGAATGGGGTTGGTTAGCAGATCAAGAGAGGTTCTTCTCCCCCTCTACTCTGCCCTGGTGACACCACACCTGGAGTATTGTGTCCAGTTCTGGGCTCCTCAGTTCAAGAAGGACATGGAGCTGTTGGAGACAGCCCAGCGTAGAGCAATGAGGATGATGGAGGTGGAGCACCTCCCTTATGAGGAGAGGCTGAGGGAGCTGGGTCTATTTAGCTTGGAGAAGAGGAAACTGAGGGGTGACCTCATTAATGTCTATAAATATGTGAAGGGTGGGTGTCAGGAGGATGGAGCCAGGCTCCGCTCAGTGTCATGTAGTGAAAGGACAGGGGGCAATGGGTGAGAGCTGGAACAGAGGAGGTTCCATATGAATGTGAGAAGGAACTTCTTCCCAGTGAGGTTGACAAAGCGCTGGAAGGTGCTGCCAAGGGTTAGGGTTGTGGAGTCTCCTTATCTGGAGAAGTTTAAAACCCACCTGGATGTGTTCCTGTGTGACTGGATCTAGGTGATCCTGCTGTCCCACGGGCATAGGACTAGTTGATTTTTCAAGGTCCCTTTCAATCCCTGATGTTCTGTGAATCTGTGAAACCAACCACATTACTTCAATAGAGGACCAATCTCTTGAACACTACAAATCTGTCTGAGGAAGATGATCTTATATTGGGTAGAATCTCCATGATTCTTTATGTGTCACTCAATTGTTGAGGAATTTCCTTCTCTTGCTTTTCTCTGAAACCTGGAAACAGAATGATTAAAGATTTTGAATATAACTCACAACTGTTGTTATGTTTATTAAAGGTTCAGTAATTTGAAAGGAGACTTAAAGACATGAATCCAAGTTTCATGGTAGCTTGTATCGTGCAGTGAACAATGTGAAATGCCCTGAAAATCTGGCATGGCTGTGTTGAAATTAGTCCCCTTTGTGCCTAAGATCACGTCTGCATGGGCTGATTTAGTGGTGTCTTTCAAATTGAATCATGTCACTTAGTGCTGACACCCTGGACAACTAGTACTCTGGGTCTGACCGCTGGTTGGATCTTTCATGTTGCAGAACTGAATGTCAAAGGACCACATATTCTGCTCAGTTCACAGCAGAGTTCAGACTGATGGGCATCAGATCGCTCACAGTCTACAGGACAATTTGGCACCTTAGAAAGGCTGCTGTTTGTTAGAAGAAATAGTCTATAAAAGCCCTGGGGTTGTTGTATACTGAGCTCCAGGCTGTTTGCTCACCACTCACTTTGGGGGATTGGACTAGATGATCCTTCAAGGTCCCTTCCAATACCTAATGATTCTATGAGTCTATGATTCCATGGCACTGTGAGCACTGTCTTTGGTGCATCTGCAGCACCAAATTGTGACCATACACCCAGCCAAACTCATAGTGAACACGTTAGAAGGACTGAGGGAGAGGTTAATGGAAGTCCTACCACTGATTTCAGCTACCACATGGCCCTGCCAATGGCTCATGGGGTGGAAAATACCACCCTATATGCTCTTCTGTCTCAATGTCACTCTATAGCTCTTCTGTCTCAAAGTCACCAGATGAGACTCATGGATGATGAAGAACTAGGAAGAATGAACAACACTGTGAACCAAGAGAGAATCACAGAATCACAGAACATCAGGGTTTGGAAGGAACCTCAAAAGATCATCCAATCCAATCCCCCTGCCGCAGCAGGATCCTCTAGATTAGGTCACACAAGAACACATCCAGGCAGGTTTTAAACATGACCTGAGAAGGAGACTCCACAACCCCCCTGGGCAGCCCCTTCCAGTGCTCTGTCACCCTCACTGTGAAGAAGTTCCTTCTCAGACTGTTGTGGAACCTCCTCTGTTCCATCTTACACCCATTGTCCCTTGTCCTGTCATTGGGTGGCCCTGAGCAGAGCCTGGCTCCATCCTCCTGACACCTACCCTTCACATAGTTATCAATATTCACGGGGTCACCCCTCAGTCTCCTTTTCTCCAAGCTCAAGAGACCCAGCTCCCTCACTCATAACTGTTCACCCTGTTTCTCACACTCATAACTAAAATAAAAGCAGTTGGATTAAACATTTCTGGTGGTGAAGTAGCCATCACAACCCTTGTGATGTTACTGCTGTTGGTTACTACCCAACAAGTTTAAGCATTAAATTAACTCTGAATTCACCTGGCTTTGGCTTCGTATTATTTACACCTTTCTTTTCTGGAAGTGCACGTGGCAACAGGAAAGATGTTGTCTTGACATGTAAATTATTAATTAGGCTAAATCACTTCTCAGGTTGTGATACATTTGAAGATTCATTTCGTTTCTCCAATTAACCCATTAACCTCTCAACCACCGTTTCATTAAGTAAACGGGAGGGCTGTGTAAAGCAGTTAGTGTTTATTAACAGTGTTGTGCTAATTAGTAAGGAACAGATTTTTCCTAGGCAAGGGCCAACGCAGCCCTCCAGTCTTTTCTGTGCACCCCTCTCTTCTTTCAATCTGGCTGGTGAAGGTAGCAGGTGTTGAGGGCTAAGTGTTTGAGGTTGTTCAAGTCTACTGATTCAGGGACCACTTTAGGTGGAGACCCTCACTGGAAGGCAAGATGCCTTCGTTTTGGTGAGTCTACAACATGGCTCTGGTGCTAGTAAGAGACTTGCTGAACTTTGCCGGAGCGACGCGCGTCAACAGCATCTACGTATCCCACCCGGGCACATTTGGAACCGATGAGCTCCACAATAAAGGCATGTACACACAATATTGCACAAAAGGGCTCCCTGCCTCTGACAAAGATCAAATAAAACTTGCTTGGTTGATCTGTCCATGCCCATAGGGTATTAGTGATTAGAATATTGCGCTTTAATGGACTACGGACCCAATTTACATAACATTTACATGTCATCTACATACTCTTTATGGAATAAAAAACCCAGTGATTCAGACACAGAAAATATCTAAGACATACAGATGCACTCGACAAACTGATGTATTTTCTGCTCTTTCCTTGATGCTGAGGGTTTTGTTTTCACTTCTTCCTATCAGAAGCCAAAAGCAGAGCAGAGTGGCCACGGCTGCACCACTGCCAGTACTCACAGGACAACCCTTCCCAGTAGATGCCCATTGAAACAAAAGGAGAATTTCATTTGTGAGGAGATTATTTTTTAAATAGAAATGGAAATGAGTTAACATGTTGGTTTTCATTTTGAGAAGTTTCTAATTTACTCTGTTTCCTACATGGAGAACCCCTAGCATGGCCAGAAGAAGGCTGTTAAATCTCTTCACAGCAGTCCTGCACTTCTGATCTGCATTTAGGGAAGATGTAGAGGGTAGGACAGAAGTGTGGCTCAACCACAGGCTGAAAGCACAGGCTTTCTGCCCATCACAGGTCACAGAATCATCATGGCTGGAAAGGACCTCCAGGGTCATCGAGTCCAACCCAAGATGCCATTTAGGAACTTATTCTCAGGACAGAAATGTAAGGAAACCTGTTATTATGCTCCTGGCACGTGTCTGTCACTTAAAGTTTTGGGAAGAAATACCCAAACCTCCTGAAATGTTGAGATGCTCTGCAGCAATAACCTTGACAGCAGCTGCCCTTGACACTGGAAGTCTGAACCAGGAGACAAATCCACAGAAGCTTTGCAAGGCTCCTGTGTCTCCTTGGAGCTAAAAATAAAAAGGGTACCTCAGGGCACTCACTGCTTTTAATGTTTTAATCAACCTGTGCATCCATAATAGCTCTGATTATAACCAGAGAGCACAACTGTCAAGGCCAAAAGGATACCTTACTAACCAGGACACATCCTACACCCAGGATGGAGGTTCTTCTGTTATACACGAAGTAAAATATAAAAATAATTGTAGAATTCAGGCAGGAATTGAGAGATTTGGATGCTAGGGTCTCTTGAACTGTGTTTGGGATTGATACAGGTATAAAATACACAAACAGGAAGGAAGGAAGAAGATGGAAGAAAGTAAAGAAAAATAAGAATAGAGAAAGAGGTAAATAATCACAGAACATTAGGGATTGGAAGGAACCTCAAAACATCATCTAATCCAATCCCCCTGACACAGCAGGATCACCCAGACCAAGTCACACAGGAACATGTCCAGGTGGGTTTTAGAAGTCTCCAGAGAAGGAGACTCCACAACCCCCCTGGGCAGCCCCTTCCAGTGCTGCACCCTCAACAGGAACAAGTTCCTTCTCATATTGATGTGGAACCTCCTCTGTTCCAGCTCACACCCACTGCCCCTCGTCCTATCAGTAGATGACACGGAGCAGAGCCTGGCTCCATCCTCCTGATGCCTGCCCTTTCCATATTTCTCCTGCATATATGTTTCCTGATAGCAACTGCAGGAATATAAATCATGGGAATAAAGCATGGGGTCAAGTCTGAGAGCATGCAGCAAGGAGAAAAACCTGTTTACCAAGCCAAGCATGCAGGAAAGTCCTTGCAAAGAGGATCCCATGAGAGGAGCAGTGATACCTGAGGATGCAGTACCAGATACAGATGGCAGAGCTTCTTGGAAAAAGAACAGACATTGGCTTGAAATCATGTTAGAAAGTGTTGAATAGGGTGACCAGAAGCTACTTGTGGCTCTAGGAGCCAGGATCAGCCAAAACAGTCTGGATCACCTCCAGCACAACTGTAGAAAGGAGGAAAACACAGGGAAGACAAAAATGAGCACTGCTCAGGGGGACTGATTCAATTCCTTGTGATAAAGGATTTATTTGGCTGCCTTCCTGAAATGAGATGGGAACATTTTATCTGTGTGATGAGAGCAGCAGAACAGAGCAGCCTGCTAGTCCACTGTTAGGAGAGCAACCAACAGGTACCCTTTGTGCACCTCTTACTGGCATGGCTCATGGTGGGACAAGAGTGGGAAGATCCCAGATGACCCTAGGAGTTTGGAGCTGGTAGGAAGCCATGTCTAGGAGAACAGCATAGTTAAATCTTGCAAACGTTGGTATGTTGTCTGTAGACAAAAGGAAGAAGCTGAGTGGATCAAACCCATGATGGTCTACTTCTCTGTCATGTGTCTCTTCTACCTATGATGTATATTCTCTATGATGTGCTCTTATCTCCTGCTCAGCTGAGCACATCTGACAGCCTATGCATGTCAAGTGATGTGGGTGGATAGTTAGCATCACATCTACACCTTCCACAAGCACACGGGGAGCAGGATAGAGCATCTGTACAGGCAGTGTAGGGTTGGTGCTGGAAGCACCCGCAGATCTGTAGGCTGATGTAGCACACAAATTGGTGCTTCAACAGGAACCCTATAGGAGAAGCCTCCTGCAAGGGTCTGCACGATTAATAGCCCCTGTTATACGTGATGGAAGTCTATCTGAAGTCATAATGACAAGAACAGGTCTTGAATGATGATGGATAGGAATGGTGATGAAAGACAGAAAGAATTAGCAGCTTTTGACTTAGAGGAGTTAAACCAAGAGCCATCACGAGGAACAAGGACAAGGAAGGTGAGGTAGTAATGGTACAACCCTCATCCCAACTAACCCAAAGAGCATCTGCAACAAGAGACAACTAGAAGCAGAAGCTGAAGGATATGTTCTCTCCCTTTATACGTGTTGACACCATGTTGTAAGGTAGGAAGTTCACAGCTAAGAAGGTCTGGGCATAGACAGGCTAGTGGTGAGGTGGTATGTGGTGGGAGTCATAAAAGTGTGTGGTGGTGACTCAGGACCATCTGATAGCTACTAAATCAGAAGAGCACAGAAGGCTAAGCAAGTGCCTTTAAAATTATGAAAACAAGGCAGAAGAAGAGTTTCTTTGTTGGAAGAGTGAGTGGAAAGACAAGTTTTCTGAAGAGGAATAGGCAGCAAAATGATCTAGATGATCTTTCAAGGTCCCTTCCAATCCTTAATGATGCTATGATTCTGGGATGAAAACAGGTGGAAAAGTAAAAAAGAATAACAAGGAGAGAATAATTCTGTCTTTTAAAAAAGAGATTTAAAACAATCTTCTACATAAAAAGAGAGATGTGGAAATCACAAGAAAGGAAGCCAGAGTACATCTGGCTGTGAGAGAACAGAAGATGGTTCTGAGGACCAGAGGAAGCAGATTGTGGTAGCTCCACCAAGTCTTGTGTTGCTGTGGGACTCGTTGGGGAGAACATAAGACCCGTTGCAAGAGTGGACAGAGGTAACAAAAGACTGTCTTCTGCCAGGAGAATGCACACAAGGGGCAAAATTTAAACTGTATGAGAAGAATCACAGGATCATAGAACATTAGGGATTGGATGGGACCTTGAAAGATCATCCTAGTTTGATCCCCCTACCAGAGCAGGATCAACACCAGTTATCTCTTCCCCAACGTCTTCCCGGGCACTCTGCTTCTCCCTGATGAGGAAAATGAGGCAACTGGACTAATGTGTGGCTGGTCTTGCAGAGCAGCAGAGAATCTCTGTCTAATTAAGGGCTCATAACTCAACGACCACACTTTCTCCACTGACAGAGCTGCAAGTTCCGTCACACTTCGAGCATCGCTGCCAACACTCCTCCATTGCTGTGACTGCGCAGGGAAGTTATTCTGCCAGCTCTGAAATCCAATTAACATATTCATTCCAATCATTTGCACACCAATACACCTTTGTACTGGGGGTTTTTTTTGGAAGGAGCCCGTGCATCATCCCCCCTGCACCGTGAGCAGCGGAGCTGCAGCCCTCTTCCCTGCCACCAACACGCCTGCTTCGCTTTACAAACCACCAGCCCCCTTGATGTAGATTTCAAAGAGCTTTTGTGTAAAATCCTGCTTGACCTCGCTGCATTGTCAATAGCAAATAACTTTTATATCCAATCTCTGGTGACTCTCTTTTCATTTTCTGCTTCTTTTCAACATCAATATGTAATGATACAAAAGGATTCCTGATAACACAGTTTTTTGACTGGCAGCTAAATAGCTGCCACTTCACTCCGCCGACTACATTATTATGGGTTTATTTTCTCGTCATATTTTTCTCTCTTCCCCCCATCCCCAGCCTTTGCAGTAAAGGTTGCTTTTAATCTCCTTTTAACTGGAAAACATACTCGAGCCCTTTTTGCATTTGCTTAGCCTCCACTTATTAATTCTTCTGTTAGTAGGCAAGGAAGAGAGGAACAAGACGGCTGCTGTGGTTGTTCCTATGAAGAAAGAGTGTGTGTTTTGTAGTCGGAGCAGGAATTGAAAAGAGTGGGCTCTTGGGCTCCAATCCACTCGCCTGTGAGTTAGGGGACTTCTTTTCATTCACTCTGGTTTCTGATGAAGGCTGTGCATTTGTATTTCTGTGATGAGGGCACCACCAGCCACCCATTCAGGTCGGTGCCTTTCATGTGCAAGGCAGTGAAGCAAATCCCTTGCTCCATCAGTGCTTAGCAAACGGCTCTGTTGGGTACAGCAGTGCCATGCAGGCTGTTTGAGCTGAGCTGAGATGAGGGAAACTGTGGCTGTGTGGGTCTCCACTCAGGTGATTTACCCCACCACATCCGACGTGCATCTATTCCTCTGTCTTCTGCTTCCATCGCAATTACCCAATGAAACCATCTGTCTCCTCTTCCACCTTAAAACTGGGACAGTCTCCTCTGTTCATGTTGTTATTGCACTGCTTAGCCATAGCAAGTCTGGTTATCTACCTTCACTTTGGTGGTGCAAGCTTGGTGAGTAGCTCCATTGCATCTGAAGGTGTCTGCCACTACCCACAGAGGAGGCACTAAAGTCAGATGAAGTGTTAAGACCACCAAACTCCTCACATGGGAACAGTTCTTTATGGTACTATGACTGTCTTCAGTCAAACTGAAGGTCCAACCACCCATCATCTTATCTCTGAGGTAGTCAAAAATATATGTCTGTAGAGGAGTAATAAAGTCATCACAGAATCATAGAATCATGAAGGTTGGAAGAGACCTCTGAGATCATCTAGTCCAACTAATGCCACCACGCTCACTAAACCATGTCTTCAAGCACCAGACCTATGTTTTTTGAGCACCTCCAGGGATGATGACTCCACCACCTCCAGGGATGATGACTCCATCACCTCTAGGGATGATGACTCTACCACCTCCCGGGATGATGACTCCATCACCTCTAGGGATGATGACTCCACCACCTCCAGGGATGATGACTCCATCACCTCCCTGGACAGCTTGTTCCAATACCTGTCCAAAAGATTGATCGTATCTGATAGTTTCTTCTCATATAAATATTTAGGTTGAAAAAGAGCTGAGATCATAGAGTCCAACTATTAATCTAACTCCACAAGGCCAATCACTAAACCATATCCTGGAGCACCATGAGCTACTTGACTTTTAAAGACACATTTTCCATCATTTCCAAGTCAGACACTTCAAGAGTCAATTGTCATTTCCATTTATTTTGTGATCTTGAATGCATTTGCTCTCCAAACACATTTGTGATCTCGTAGTTCCAGTGAGTTAGGATGAACCCTGTCACTTGTTCCTTGCATGAGAAATGATGGCACAATTTGGGTCCCAGCGATAAGATCTTTCAGGAAATTTACTGCCTTGGTTTGACTTGACACCTTCTCTAGAGAGTGTTGCACCCAGGACTGAATCAAATAGAAGCAGGATCAATACTTCCAGCATTTATCTCATGAATTTGTTGATGTCTCTGTCCTCAACTGTCTTCTTGCCCCAGCTCTTCTTTCCAATTTGAGTGGCTTAAGTTGTAGGGCAACTTATTGCCCCATTTTAGTGGTGACACTGTATTTTCCACCGTGCAGAGCAGGGCTAACACTAAATCTTCAAGCTTATCCATACCCCTGTCTTCTGTGCTCCCCTGAAACCCAGAACTGTGGATTCAAATTCCCAAGGTTCTAAACAGCTAAATTACTCAACCTAGATTTTGCTAAGTCAGTTCCAAGGATTTAAATTCTCTGGTCATCCACCGAGTAGAAGAACTAGACCATCAGCTGTACCCCTTGCAGAGAACAGGCAGTGATTTTGACCAAAATACTCTGGTTTGGCTTAGTGCAGAGTGCAGGTTCAACTACAAAGAATCACAGAACATTAGGGATTGGAAGGGACCTTGAAAGATCATCCAGTCCAATCCCCCTCACACAGCAGGATCACCCAGACCAAGTAGCACAGGAACACATCCAGGTGGGTTTGAAACATCTCCAGTGAAGGAGACTCCATAGCCCTCCTGGACAGCCCCTTCCAGTGCTTTGTCTCCCTCACTGTGAACAAGTTCCTTCTCAGACTGATGTGGAACCTCCTCTGTTCCAGGTCACACCCGTTGCCCCGTGTCCCATCACTAGATGACATTGAGAAGAGCCTGGCTCCATCCTCCTGAGACCCACCCCTCACATATTTATACTTCATTCATCCCTTTCTTGTTTTTAGCATAGGAGAACAAAGATTCTCAGTGTCATGTAGTGATAGGACGAGGGGCAATGGTTGTAAGCTGAGACATAGAAGGTTCCACATCAACCTGAGAAGGAACTTCTTCACAGTGAGGGTGACAGAGCCCTGGAAGGGGCTGCCCAGGGGGGTTGTGGAGTCTCCTTCTCTGGAGATGTTTAAAACCCACCTGGATGTGTTCCTGTGTGACTGGATCCAGGTGATCCTGCTGTGGCAGAGGGATTGGACTAGATGGTCTTTAGAGATCCCTTCCAATCCCTAAAGTTCTGTGATTCTGTTAGAATCCACAAGTTCTGGAAGCCTCCACCACCACAAGCATTCTAAAGGTCTACAGGCTTTTCTTTTGTGCCCCAAATGCCATTAAATCACTCCAAATCCTTCCCAGAGCAAATCAACACTGAAAGAACCACCTTTGGAGAGGAGGGAGCAACCGACCCCAATTGACGAATCGTTTCGTTTAGAAAGGTCCGCAGCCCCCTTAATTCAAATGACATTTTGACAGGAGCATGCTGTCAGCCCAATGGTTTGACCTATACAACCACCTCTAATTATTACTAATTAAAGAATTAATTATTCATGGCAGCACGCGCTATTAGCATAGCAGAGATGTGTCGGAATTATGAGTTATGCGCGGTTTATGAATCTTCAGAAAATAGATTCTTTAATAAATTAATAAAGGGGCTCTGGGGTTTCATTAAAAGGTGGCTGGAGGGGTTGCAAGCCAGTTTCCAAGGAGACCACAGGTGGTTTGCTTGGATATTTTTTTTAGTTAAACTTGTTTGGGCCAGATGATTTCCCTTCTCCCCTCCTCCTCCTCTCACCCTGTCCTCACTGCTCTTTCCTCAGGCAGAGAGGAGAACATTTTAATGAAACCCCTGTTGTCCTCATATCGCTTTGATCCCCGTGTGGTCTCCAACCTCCACGTTGGCCAGTTGGAGGATGGTGGAGAT
>VXBP01004075.1:0-17105 GCA_013400115.1 Rhinopomastus cyanomelas | reverse complement strand
GGGGGGGGGGGGGGGGGGGGGGGGGGGGGGGAGGTTTCTGTTCTTTTGTGTTTTTTTTCTCTATTTTTTTGATTGAAAGCTGCAACCAGCTCTGCCATGAATAAACAACAGAAGTGATAAAAGCAGACGGGCAGAGGAAAATAGAACAAACAAAGGAGAAAATGAAGGAAAGAGCAGGAATTCAAATGAGACCGTCACGATGGGAGCCCAGTTAATTACCCTGGTTTCTGTCTTAAGAATGAATTTGGTGCTTGTTGTTTTTATTTCTATATCCATGTGTGTTTCTAACATGATGTTGGGCTTCTTATTCTTTAGGTTGACTTACAGATTTTTTTTTGTTTAAAAAATAGGGGGGAGGAATTTATTTGCTTTTAAAATGTTAGAATCATTGAATCATTAGGGATTGGGAGGAACCTCAAAAGATCATCTAGCCCAATCCCCCTGCCACAGCAATGTTCTGCCATCATCCTGACCAAGGTTTCCCAACGTTTATTTCATTCTAATAAGGCAGCAAGTGATAATAATGCCTTCCAGTTCTGATACCTAAACAGGGATAAAAACAGTGATCACAAGCTTTTGCTTCACAGAATCATAGAATCATTCAGGCTGGAGAAGACCCTTGGGATCATCGAGTCCAACCATCAGCCCTCTGTACAAGTTCACCCCTAAATTAGATCCCCAAACACTACATCTGAGAGACCTCCAGATACATTCAAATTCCATCCTTGGCTAAGGAAAGTCTCCATAGCTGCTACATTAATAAAAAGTAAAATTATATGTCTCGGCATCGTTTTCTGGGGGCCAGTCTCAACCAGTGATGGGCAAGTGGGAATAATCCTTGCTGCTGCTACACGCCCACCAAAAATTAATGGTGCTGTTGACAAGGGCCAGGCACATCCATTGTCTGGAAGGGATCGGGACTCCAGAAGGATGATTCTGAGGGATGGTTCATTTCCTCTGTTGCTGCTCACCTCAACATATCATTCTGGAGGTGATCCCTCCCACTTATCTGAGACATTGCTGTTAGGACAAGAGCAATCACCTCCACAGGCTATGGGGGAGCTTTTAAACAAGGTGAATCTTACACTTTGTACCTTGTTGAGTGAAGGCCAACCTTTTGTGTTTAGTTATGAAGCAGTTTTGAAAGACAGATATTTCATAGAATCATTGAATCATCCTGGCTGGAAAGGACCTACAGCATCATCAAGTCCAGCCCTCATCCCAACAGCTCCCTCAGCCCTACACCATGGCCTCAAGTGCTCTAACTGCTTGGTTTTTCAACACCTCCAGGGATGGGGACTCCACCACCTCCCTGGGCAGCCTGTTGCAGTGCCCAACCACTCTCTCAGGAAGAGCTTCTTCCTAAGAAGAAGATCGTCTAGTCCAACCGCCTTGCCACAGCAAGGATTAGTGGCCAACGACCCAAGTCAGATGGGTCATCCTCGTTTACTTGCACAGCAACAAAAGTATGCATCTGGTTCCCACTTCCTGGCTGAAGCTTTAAAGAAAGGATCTGCCTCTTGTTTTCCCCTGAGAAAAGAATCTAGAGAACTTTTGGTTTCAAATGAAACCACGCGCTGACATTTCCATTTTAAAATATGCAGGATAATTCTTGTTTTCCTATATGGATTAAGCCGCTGTCCTGAACCAGATCTCTATCTGGGATGACTTATAATAAAGTCTGCTCTTGGCAAGTTCAGAAATAAGCTCAGGACATCATTCAGAATGGAGTTCCTAATCCAAATTGGGATTTAAAATATGAAAAGGTCTTGGTTTCACCCAGACGTGGAAGATGTCGCTACACTGATCACCTAAAGTTTTAATGAAGTCTAAAGCAAATTGACTCAGAAGATGTGCAGCTTCTCAGAAAACCCAGCCAATTTTATTTAAATACCTGGAAAATAATTTATATGCTTAACTCCAGGCACAGAAGTTCCAAAACCTAATTGGCTGAGCCAATACGACATAGAGAATTAGCATTCCCTTTTTCTGTCTCAGCCAGAGCACGGGCTGGGATATCGTTCCAATATCTCCTATAGATGGTGATTGTTGCCTTGCTCTGGGACAAGGGTTTGGACAGATCTGTCCAGTACCCACCAAAAGCTCGACCAGTTTGAACCATCACACAGCCCACAGTTATTCCCAGTAGATGAGAGTGATCTTGCCCTGTGGAGGAAGCCAGGTCTATTGCTTCAGAACAGAGAGCCAGCCCTGGACAGAGAGGTGACCTCATGAATGTTGATAAATATGTGAAGGGTGGGTGTCAGGAGGATGGAGCCAGGCTCTGCTCAGTGGCATCTAGTGATAGGACAAGGGGCAGTGGGTGTGAGCTGGAACACAGGAAGTTCCATATCAGAAGGAACTTCTTCCCAGTGAGGGTGACAGAGCGCTGGAAGGGGCTGCCCAGGGGGGTTGTGGAGTCTCCTTCTCTGGAGACATTTAACACCCACCTGGATGTGTTCCTGTGCAACATGTTCTAGATGGTCCTACTGTTGTGGGACTGGACTAGATGATCTTTCGGGATATCTTCCAATCCCTAATGCTCTGTGATTCAGAAGGTGACCCTTTTGATCCCTTGAAGAAAGAGTAGGACACCATATGCTGTTAAGAGATTCCTGCAACACCTTTACCCAACAGCAGTTTTACACAAACCAAAATAAATGAATTGAAATTAAAAGTTTTTTACTAAAGAAGATGGTTTGAAAATATTTCCACTTCACTTCCTTTGGAGAAGTATTTTGAACACTTTCATATCTTTTTATATTTAGTGAGATCATAGAATCATTAGGGATTGGAAGGGACCCCAAAAGATCATCTAGTGCAATCCCCCTGGCAGAGCAGGATCCCCTAGACCAAGTCACACAAAAATCACAATTTTACAAATCTTTTCCTTTAATAGAATTCTGGGGAACATTTCTTTCATGCCCAGACTCAGAAGCAATGGGGTTTAATTATGTTAAAGCAATACACACACTCTGAGTGAATTCACACCCCCTCAAACCTGCAGAGAGATAAGGCATACAGACACATAGATATTTACATACACTTTATGTAATATTGATGTATATATTGCACATGTTTTGATATTTTAAGGTACTATGTCAACATTTTTATTTCTCCACTGAATCATAGGACTAGTGAAGTGCTCCAGCTGTTGCTGAACCAGTGAATAACATTTCTTCACTCAGTTCTTCCCCATCTTCGAGAAACCTTTGCCACCTGCCAGCAAAACTCTTACAAACCCTTGGGGATTAATTCCATCTCGCATGATGCTTATTCACAGAATGAAAGAATCATTAGGGATTGGGAGGGACCTCAAAAGATCATCTAGTCTAATCCCCCTGCCACAGTGGGATCACCTAGACCAAGTCACACAGGAACATTCCACTTTGGATGATCCTGTTCACCTTTCACACTGTGAATGAAAAAGGTCTCTCAGATGTTCAGCCATCCCTACTCCCTCATATTTTCTTTTCCCCTCCATATTTATCAGAGGATCACAGAACATTAGGGATAGGAAGGGACCTCGAAAGATCATCCAGTCCAATTCCCCTGCCAGAGCAGAATCCCCTAGACCAAGTCACACAGGAACACATCCGGGTGGGTTTTAAACATCTCCAGAGAAGGAGACTCCACAACCCCCCTGGGCAGCCCCTTTCCTCACTGTGAAGAAAATGTATCCCCCAGAAGTATTTATTTTTCATTTCATCAAGTCATCTTCATCAAGACTCTTAAAAGGAAGAAGTATTTCCCTTCCTTCCTCATGATGCTCATGCTGTGCTGATCAGTTTGTGGTTAGAGGTCTGCCTATGAGGAGCCTTTGTCTCGATATATTGAGCATCCTATTTGTTTCAGAGCTAGAATTCACATCTGGAAAACTGGCTTCACTGGCCTCACTGCCTCAAAATTTCACATAGAATGTTTCCTAGTGGTGTCCATCTACCCCAAAAGCAAAAGGCTCAAGTGAAGGCTGGAGGACTGGACTAGATGATCTTTCAAGGTCCCTTCCAATCCCTAATGTTGTGTGATGAGGTGCTTTGGATGCTCAGCTGTGGGACAGATAGGAACCAGCTATATCTGAGCTTTAACTGAAAAACAGTTGTCCAAACAGTTCTAGCAACATAAATGCTCATTTACCAATGATCTGGACCACCAAATCAGGAGAAAGAAGTGGATATCCAAACACCCAAGTTAATCACTAACACAAATGGATGTTTACTAATAGATATCGTAGGAGCAGTTTTCACTCTAGGAAAATATTATCTGACCCTATGGGCATTTGTTCCCCACTTTTTCTCTCTCTCTCTCTCTCTCTTTTTTTAATGAGCTCAGGAAAGATTGAAGCCCTAATTAAACACATATTTTATTTCTGTATTTAGGGCTTTGTTTTGTTTTTTAAACTGCATCCTTTTAATGTCAGCTCGACATTCTGGCATTACTCATATGCCCAGAAGAATTAGATCATTAACAGCAGTTTATAATAAGAGGGGGCCAGAATGGAGCATGAAGTTCAATAAAGAAGGAATGTGTTTTCCTGCACATGGTTAGGAAGCATCAGGTTCTCTTCTGGATTTGAAGGTTTATTCAGCAATCTCTGGATAATCACAGAACATTAGGGATTGGAAGAGACCTTGAAAGATCATCTAGTCCAATCCCCCTCCCACAGCAAGATCCCCCAGATCAAGAAGAAGGCAAATCATGGATCAAGAGAGGTGATTCTGCCCCTCTACTCTGCCCTGGTGAGACCTCACATGGAGGGTTGTGTCCAGTTCTGGAGCCCCCAGCACAAGGAGGATGCAGACAGACTGGAGGGCATCCAGAGGAGGGCCACTGACATGGTCAGGGGGATGGAGCATCTCTCACATGAGGACAGGGTGGGACAGATGGGGCTGTTCAGCCTGGAGAAGAGAAGGCTCTGGGGAGACCTTCTTTAGACCTTCCAGTACCTGAGGGGGGCTGCATGAAGGCAGGGGAAGGTCTTTTCAAGAGGGTTTGTACAGACAGGACAAGGAGCAGTGGGTGCAAGCTGGGAAAGGAGAGAATTAGGCTGGATATTAGGAGAAAGTTCTTCCATATGAGGGTGATTGATGGCTGAAATGGGCTTCCAGAGGAGGTGGTGGGGACCCCATCTTTGAAGTCATTTAAGATCAGGCTTGATGAGGCTTTGAACAGCCCCACCTGGGTAGAATTGTCCCTGTGTAGGGAGGTTGGACTAGATGACCTCTAGAAGTCCCTTTCAGCCTAGAACATTCTATGACTGTAAGTCAGGCTCAGGTTTGCAAATGTGCAACAGTTTAAATCCATTGATTTATCCCAATCAGAGTTGGGAGCTGCTGTGCCAAGAGATGACAGACACAAGTTTTAAGAGACACCACAAACCAACAGCAAATAAACCAACCAGCCAAACTCATTGTCCCTAACCCAGGCAGGACAGCGACACCACATTGAGACAAGTGTATTCTAACTAACCATCAAGCTGGGACTCAACAGTCCTAACTCCAGACATTATGGCCTTGGTGCCCACATGTGAGTATTTTAGACTCCAATTGCAGTCTGGGACTGAATTAATTCAGTCAACAGAGTGTGAAGAGTGATGCAGTGAATCCTGAGGAAGACTATACATCCAAACAGCTGAACTGCTCTTCAAAATCTGTTGCCTCAGTATCCTCTAGACTGGAGTGGGGCAACCAAAATGCATGGAAACACCTTACAGGTGGTTAGATTTCTGCTGCTGGAAACACCTTCAGTGCAGAACTGATGCTTGAAAGAAGTTAAAAGCAGAGAGTGGCAAAGAGCTGAGATGTAAAACTGTGTTTCTGTGATGGATGGAGCCAGCTGGTGTTCATCTCACTCTTCCTGCCCAGCTAACATCACATCCTCTTGGCAGGTGGGTGGAATAAGCAAGGTCAGGAATTCATGGCATACTTTTACCAGTAAAATGATGGATGAATGATTTGAGCTACATATGAGGAAAAGTCCCCTGTCAAGAAAGATGAGAGAAGGAAATAATGAGAGACATAATCATATTGTCATCAAAATAACACTGTCATCTCGCTCATGTATGAGGAGTTGGAACTGGATGATCCTGTGGTGCCTTCTAACCTTCACAGAACATTAGGGATTGGAAGGAACCTCAGAAGGTCATCTTGTCCAATCCCCCTGACACAGCAGGATCACCTAGATCCAGTTGCACAGGAACATGTCCAGGTGGGTTTTAATGTCTCCAGAGAAGGAGACTCCACAACCTCCTTTAGCAGCCCCTTCCAGTGCTCTGTCACACTCACTGTGAAGATGTTCTTTCACACATCTATATGGAACCTCCTCTGTTCCAGTTCGCACCCGTTTCTCCTTGTCCTGTCATTAGATGTCACTGAGAAGAGCCTGGCTCCATCCTCATGTCACCCACCCTTTCCATACTCATCAACATTCTTAGGGCCCTCTCTCAGTCTCCTATTTTTCAAGCTCAAGATACCCAGCTCCCTCAGCCTTTCCTCACTGGAGTGATGTCCCACTACCTTCATCATCTTTGTGGCTCTTTCCAGCAACTCTGTGTCCTTCTGGAACTGAGGGGCCCAGAACTGGACTTGAGCCCAGTGCTTGGCTGGGCATGCATGAAAGAAGTGGAAAAGGTGGGAAAATGCCAAAGACAAGACCAACATAGTGATGAGGAGAGAGGAATATAAACCCAAATCACAGGTGGAGTTTGCTTTGCTGGTGGCCACAAGTAACCCAAAAGATCTGGCTGAAAAGATGAGACTTTGTTGTTAGCTACGTGAAGGACCCCATGTGAATTGTGCCTCAGTTTCCTCATCTGGTTACTGAGGATAAGAATAACTTTTTAAAACTATGGTGTTTTTTAAATAAAGTTACTTCTAAGGTTACTGGTGTATGTCACTACTACCCATGTTATCCAACCCCGAGAAGATCTGACCCAGAGACTGATCCCTACAGAGTTCCTTTGGTCCAGCCTCTGGATGAGCTGCATTCTGACCAAGCTATCTAGTTCAGCTGAAGAGCAGGAAATATTCTCCTAGACAAAGTACATAAGACTCTCAGTGTGATGCTGGTGGTAAAACCTGAACATGCTCTGGTAAGTGTGCAAGATCTGTGCTGCAGGCACAGAATCCCATGGGAGCCAGGAGGAATCTGTGTGTGAAGCAGGGGGGTTAGTAGATCGAGAGAGATTCCTCCTCTCAGACATTCCTCCTCTCAGGGGTTCCCCCTCTACTCAGCTCTGGTGAGACCACATATGGAATCTTGTGTCCAGTTCTGGGCCCCCCAGTTCAAGAAGGACACAGAACTGCAAGAGACAATCCAGTGCAGAGCCACGGAGATGGTGAAGGGAGTAGAACACCTCCCTTATGAGGAAAGGCTGAGGGAGCTGGGTCTCTTGAGCTTGGAAAAAAGGAGATTGAGAGGTGACCTCATTAATGTCTACAAATATGGAGAAGGTGGGTTGTCAGGAGGATGGAGTCAGGCTCTGCTCAGTGTCATCTAGTGATAGGACAAGGGACAATGGGTGGAACATAAGAGGTTCCACATCAATCTGAGAAGGAACTTCTTCATGGTGAGGGTGATGGAGCCCTGGAAGGGGCTGCCCAGGTGGGCTGTGGAGTCTCCTTCTCTGGGGACATTGAAAACCCACCTGGATGTGTTCCTGTGTGACTTGGTCTAGGTGATCCTGCTGTGGCAGAGGGATTTGACTAGTCCAGTCCCTGATGTTCTGTGATGTTCTGTGACACTTCTCTATTCCCTTCTCTGCCTTCACTCACTCTGCTTTTCTCTTCTGTTTAAATCTAAAGACCTTAAGAGCAAATGTTTCTCATTTGATATTGAAATCATTAAATCACTCAAGATGGAAAAGACCCTTAAAAACCTCAAGTCCAAATGCTTTGGTCTGTCTTGGAATTTCAGCTGCAAATACTGGTTATTCATGGAATAATTATGATTTTCATTTATTCCTCTCTGTTTCATTGTTATCATTGAGTTTTGAGTCTCTTCTTCTATCTCCTGAGAAGATTTTCACAACCACCATTCATTGGACCGAATGTTCTTGCAAGAAAGGGAAGGTGAGGGCAGGAGAAGAGAGATTTTTAAATAGAGCTGCTATAATTCTTTAGTAATTTAATGGGAAACTTCTGATCAGATCCTTAAACCTGACCTTTCTCTGCATCTAATTTTGCCTCCTTTCCATCACCCCCAGACTAACCCTTGTGGCTGATCCCTTCTTTTTCCAAGCTGCCACAGGTTTATGGATTCATCACTCAGAACACCCCCCTCTCCCACCTTCCAGCCCTCTTAGACACTGATAGGATTTCACAGATGCTTTTCCAAGAGGTGTCTTCAAATGGTGCTGCCTTTCAGAAGGCTCTTTGCTACCTTTCAGGGTGGAACACACTCAGTCTGTCCTATTTTGCATGATGCTCTCTTGTCCCTTTCAAATCCCACTGAAGGATCTCACAGCTCCCCTGAATAAGCCTCTTGTCTGGGAGGGAGAGACAATGGACCTTATTTAATGAGATTAGTTACAATAGGAAAAACAGCTAAAAGAGAAAAAAAGAGAAGGAAAAAGCAGCAGTTACAGCAATTGGACTGGCTGCTAAACCAGCCCTTTATGCGAGCTTGGCACCAGCCATACCTTTTCCTGGATGCTTGCCAGCATCCTTCACAGTTGAGGCTCAGTCCCTGATTTTTCGTTACGAGTTCCGCTCGACTTTGCCGTCGCCTGGCCCGTGGGGCAATTCATTTCCGCCGTGAAAATGCTCTGCTATGTTAACACTTCTGCCTGCTTGTAACGTGATCAAAGACAACCTATCTGCTTTAATTTACTCTTAAGAGTGAATTGGGGGGGGGTGTTTGTTTTTTGGGGTTTTTTTTGAAGTAACACTGATTTATTTCAAGCTATGCCCCTACTGGAACCTTATTTCCAGCGGAGCATCGATGGCAATTCCAATTCCCTGGGCACTAGAACAGGCTGCCCAGGGAGGTGGTGAAGTCACCATCCCTGGAGGTGTTTGAAAAACAAATAGATAGAGCACTTGAGGTCAGGGACTGGGAATCACACAGAAACAAAGAAGACCTGCTTGGATGTGTTCCTGTGTGACTTGGTCTAGGTGATCCTGCTGTGGTGGGGGGATTGGACTGGATGATCTTTTGAGGTCCCTTCCAATCGCTAATGATTCTATGAGTCTATGATTCTATGACTCTATGACTCTATGACTGTCTGACTGTCTGACTCTATGACTCTATGGTTCTATGATTAGAGATTGGACCTAACACCACCACATCAGCAAGACCAGAGCACTAAGGGCCACATCCAGCCTGTCTTTCAGCACCTCCAGGGATGGGGACTGTGCCACTGCCCTAGACAGCCCACTCCAGGGTCTGATCACCCTTTCTGCAAGGAAGGGCTTCCTAACATCCAGCCTACCTCTCCCCTGGATCAGCTTCAGGCTCTGTCCTTTCATCCTGTCACTGGTTGCCTGGGAGAAGAGGTCGATCCCCACCTGACTACAACCTCCCTTTAGGGAGCTGTAGAGAAGGGGAAGGTCCTCCTGAGTTTCCTCTTCTCCAGTTTTTCATCCCTCAGGTTTAAACCTAGGTTTAAAAACTTTAGGTTAGAACTCAGAAGCAGCAAGAAAATCTGAGCCATGTTACCCCACTGTATTTATTCATGGACCCTTGACTTTTTCCCTCTTCCTATCTTCACTCTGCCGGCATAAATCTATCAACAGGATTCAAACCTCAGCTCATGTTGGCAGAGGCAGCTAACAGCAAGACTTGGCTGCTCTTCTCTCCTACCACATCAAACACACCCTGCGGAGCAGCTCGTGAGGTTTCCCCCTGTCTCCACACATTTTACAGGCTGCCAGGCCCAGGCTGCCCAGCTCTGAGACCAAGAAGCTATGAAAGGCAGACAAGGATCTACAGTCTTCGAGGAGACGTGAGGGGATGAATCACGCTGAGTTCAAACTAAACCCCCAGATAATTGCTCTGACTTATTACTGAGCAATTTCCAAAAGCCTGTAGATTGGCCAACTCTGGGAAGGTTTTCACATGAGCAGCATCCCTGACCTTGGTTTAGGTGATTTCTCAAGCAGGACTAATGGTGTCTTGATGATTCTTTCAGTTTGTTCTTTGAAATACTAAGAACTTTCAGTAGAAACACTTCAAAGAACTGAAAACCCCCTGAAATATTTTAAACACACTACCCCTCAAAAAAACCCCTTCAACAAACCAAAGTCTGTGATGGCTGGATGTAAACTCTGGACAGAGAATTTTTCTAGCTAAATGGCCCAGCTTTGGTAAAATTGTAGTGATGCAGTAGTGGGTTTTTATGGTAGGAGGCAGTTTTCTATGTTCCTCAGCTATGGCTCCCCTAGAAATTATCAACCAATTATCTGCTTCTGTGTGACTTGGTCTAGGTGATCCTGCTCTGAAAGGGCATTGGACTAGATGACCCTTCAAGGTCCCTTCCAATCCCTAATGTTCTGTGATCCCGTGGTTCTTATTCCCCCACAGTAATAGGCTGACGGAGCTGGGTCACTTGAGCTTGGACAAAAGGAGACTGAGGGGTGACCCCAGGAATGTTTATGAATGTGTGAAGGGGTGGGTGTCAGGAGGATGGAGCCAGGCTCTGCTCAGGGGCACCCAATGATAGGACAAGGGGCAGTGGGTGCCATCTGGAACAAAGAAGGTTCTACACCCATATGAGAAGTAACTCCTTCCCAGTGAAGGTGACAGAGCCCTGGAAAGGGGATTGTGGAGTCTGCTTTTCAGGAGACGTTCAAAACCCTCCCAGCTATGTTCCTGTGTGACTTGATCTAGACAATCCTGCTGTGGCAGGGGGTTTGGACTGAATGACTTTTCAAGGTCCCTTCCAACTCCCAATGTTCTGTGATTAGTATGATTTGAGCAGAGAGGGCTCATGAGTCTATAATCTGCCCCTAAACAGATAGATTGTCTTAAGTCCTTGGTCAATTAAATTGTGATGGTGTGTTCATAGACTCATAGACTCATAGGATCATAGAATCATAGACTCATAGACTCATAGACTCATAGAATCATAGAATCATAGACTCATAGAATCACTACTGGTGACTGGAAGGGTCATTCTTAATTTTATGGAGGGTAGCAAGTTGTACAACCACTCTACAACCTGACAATAAATTTAAACACAAGAATAAAGGCAGCTTTCAGCTATCAGGATGAGAATTAATCCAGAAAATTAAAGAAAATGGCAATGTGAAGAAGAATTCACAGAACAGAGAGCCCTGAATGTGTCTGTGATGCTGGTTTGATAACTGCTGTCTCTGCTAAGTAGGCTGCAGCTGATCTCCCAAGCCTCATTGCTTTTACACTGGTTAATAGTAACTCTTGATGAATATATTAAAGCATGGAATTTTCATTGGGATTAATCAGTCTTACAGTATCTAAGTTCAAGAGAGGAGTGAACAGGAAAGCTTGATAGTAAGTAAGTAGAGAGTCACAGTTCCTATCGGGCATCTACAGCACACAGCAGGGCTACCTGTTTTCATTGATTTTATACAGAATCGATGCCTGTGAGTCCCTGGTGGCCCACAGGACAAATCCTTTCTGCTCTCAGAAATGCAGGCAGGGCAGTGATGCCTGAATTATTGTCAGGTGCCGTGGTGGGCGGACTAACCACAGTGTTATGTCCCTAACTGACTGAGACTCTCCTAAAACTGAAATATATATTAATAATTCATACCTGCCATATGAAGAAAGGCTGAGAGAGGTGACTATGTTCAGCCTTGAGAAGAGAAGGCTTAGGGGTGACCTTATCACCATGTTCCAGTACCTAAAGTGCAGCTACCAAGAAGAGACTCCTTTTTACAAGGAGTCCTATGGAAAAGACAAGGGGTGATGGATACCAGTTACTCCTGAGGAGACTCCAGTCGGAGTCCAGAAGACAATTCCTCACCATTAGAACCATTACACATTGGAATCATCTCCCAAGGGATGTGGTTGATTGCCCTGCACTGGACAGTTTTCAGACCCTGCATGACAGGCAGCCCCTACACTCCTATATGACTTTTAAAGACACCTAGGGATGGGGATTCAATCCCCTCCCTGGGAATCCTGTTCCAAGCCTGATGACCCCTTCAATAAAGAAGTTTTCCCTGATGGTCAAACCAAATGTCCAGCTCCATATTATTGCAATTAATCAAAGTAGAGATGATGGATCCCAGTTACCTGTTGGAAATGAGTCTTGTTCAACCAAAAGACAAATGTAAACCTTTGGAAGAGTGATAGACTCAAACCAGACAGGTCTTAGCTCTGCAGACAACTGAATTCCATAGCACAGTACTTAATCTGGTATTTTGTAGTGTGTTAGTAACGTCCTAGTCTTGGGGAGCTGGTAGTAAAACTCCTCTGGATTTCTCTGCAGTCACCATGTAAATATAAAAAAGATGAGCGAACACCACAGCACCATAAGGACATTAATTCTCCATAATAAACTTGTTCCTTTAGTTTTATATCTCCCTTCATTGCTCTATTTCATTTCTTTGTTGGCAGCTTCAGAAAGACCCCATCAAAGAGGAGCTGGCATGCCAGAGACAGTCCCTCTGATGCGAATGAGGAACTTGCACACACCGAGTGGAAGGTTTAATCAGTGCATCTTCCTTCCTTCCTTCCTTCCTTCCTTCCTTCCTTCCTTCCTTCCTTCCTTCCTTCCTTCCTTCCTGCCTTCCTTCCTTCCTTCCTTCCTTCCTTCCTTCCTCCTTTCTTTCCTCTTCCTTTCTTCCTTCCCTTTTCTTTCCTCCTTTCTTCCTTCCCTTCTTTCTTCCTTTCTTCCTTCCTTTTTCTTTCCTCCTTTCTTTCCTCCTTTCTTTCCTCTTTCTTTCCTCACTCCTTGCTTTCTTCCATTCTTTCCTCCTTTTTTAAGTCCTTTATTTCCTCCTTTCTTTCCTCCTTTCTTTCTTCTTTTCTTCCTTCATTTCTTCCTTCTCTCTTGCTTCCTTCCTTTCTTCCTTCTTCTCTCTCCTCCTTCCTCTCCTTCTTCCTTCTTCCCTCCCTTCCTCTCTTCTCCCTTCCTCCCTCCCTTCCTTTTCCTTTCCTTTCTTTCTTTTTCTTCATTTCTCCTTTTTTTTGAGTTTATTTCATTCCTAATGCACCAAACCTAGGGTTCCACTCTTCTCAACTTCACTCACATCCTTGAGTCACTTGCTGCCTTTATCTAATTCCCACTCTGTGAAGCTGGTTTCCATTTTCCATCTACTTCTTTTAACACCTCAGCTTGTCCACTTGCTGACTCTCTTTGCAGCAGAAGTAGTAGGAGAACTGGAACCTACACAACTGTGTTGCTTTCTGCACAAGATTGTTTAAACCTCACTAATTATCTGAATTAGAAGATGAATTTCCATTTGTCTTTCCTTTTTTCCACTGGAGCCTATTAACAGGTTTTTATGGGGTCCAAACACATTCCTTCTCATTTCAGTTCTACTGTTTAAGAGAAGTCTGAAAGGTCTTGTAATGCTGAGTCAAGGGAGGCAAGGAGGAGAGGGGCTGGAAAGTTCTGCACCTTTCTGAACAGGAGCCAGTTTGGATACAAAGACTTTTCAGAGACTTAAGTCAATAGGAACGAGAGTCTTTTCAGTGGGATCGGAGTGTTTCCTTTTTACCCCGGGGCTAAAACCTCACATTTTAATTCCAAAGCCCTACTCCTCAGCTTTACCTGCACCATTCCTCTCTCCTCAGATTCTTTTCCTTTAGAAGGTCTCATGTTTTCTGGGATCCTTGAGAAAGAACATAATTTAAAATGTAGCTTTTTAGAGACTGCAAATTAAAAAAAAAAGAGAAGATACTGCAAAAAAAAACAACCCAAAGGAAACCCCAAACCTGAATTTTTCCATTGTGGCATCAGACATTACGAGGCTGGTGCTGCCTTCCAGCATAAATACCTACATTCTAAAGAGCTAAAATGCTCTTGGTTGGTTCCAAAGAGCTAAAATCTCCCATTTTTTGTGAAGAATGAAAAATATTTTGAAGCTTTGGCAGGACACTGGCTGCCAGTGCTTCCAGTCTGTGCCCAAAAACCCATTATGGAAATCAGTCCCAATAAATTATTTGCTTTGACTGTTCCCATCTCATACAAAGCAACTGTTCATTGTCCACCTAATAAAAGAGAAAGAGATTTAGAAAGCCCTTAATAACCAGTAATTAGCTTTCTGTTTCCTGTTATAAAAATTGAACACACTGAAGAACTGAGTCGTTTGTGTCATTTTGAGGGAAGGACTTGCCGTTTCCCTCAGAGATCCTCCCACAGAGCTGCGCTTAATTTTAGCATCCCTGATGGCCAGGGTTGTCGTCATCGTGGAAATTCAGGGGATGTAGGAAATGGGAGCAGGAAATAAGGATTATTCCAGCTTTGTTTGGAATTATGAGGTCTACACAGATTAAAAATAAAGAAAAAAAAAAGAGAAAAGAAGAAAAGTCAAAGGAAAATGTGGAAGCAAGATCATGCTTCCAAGAGGCAGCCATCCACCATCAACGTCGGCAGGCAAGCAAATCATTAATAACAACAACAAGGGAGCATTCATTGTCGGGCTGCAGTGTAGCTGAGCAGCTCAGTGCTGTGTGGAGAGACAGAAAGAGAGAGAGAGGCTAATGTTGGGGGAAAAAAAGCAGCACAAAACACTTCTAATATTTCCTTCCTCCATAGTAGAAACCATCTGAAATTAATGAGTCTTATTAATGTAAATTGCGCCGCACTGTCAGACATAAATATCCCAATACCAAAGGGGCCCATTACCATTAACATCAGAAATGATCAACAAATAAAACTGTTAATGCCACAATATTTACTGGACAAATTGACTACACTCCAAGATAGGCTTATGATCGTGTCTTGCTGTTCGATTTCATTTCCCTGCAAGATGCACTAATGCATGTTGTTATGTGCAGCTGTGGCTGCTTTCCATAAAAAAGGGGAAAAGGAATATCATCTGTTTTCTACTGGGAGGTGTCGAGCTTCACTTCATCGCTGTTATTTTCTCCCCCTTGTGAAAATTGAGCAGTTTGATCTCTTCCAAACCGATACAGGGAAATCTTGGGAGTTTTATTAGAAAGGATAGAAACAAGCTTGAAGACTGGTTCTCGAGAGGAAAACAAAACAAAACAAAACACCAGACTAATGATTTAAGTCAATCACAAACAGATGTTCTCCTAGAGAGCTAATACATTTTTTTTCCCCCAGATTTTTTTTTTCCATGAGAAATGCAAAACACAGCAGCTCTTTGAGGGAAATATTGGATGTTTCTGCTGACGTTTTCTCAAGACACAAGGTTTGCCACGAGATCTCTCCAGTTTATCACCAGTAAAACCACAAACATCTATTGTTTTAAATATTCAAATACGACGAGATGAAAAAGCTCATACAGATGTGGTCCAGTTTCTGTGGAAGTAATACAGGCACCAACTTTAAATCGTAAAAGTTTTTGCAGAACCCCTGAATTTGAATGTTTAGAACTTCCTTCAAAAGTTGTCTCCAACAGAAATGAAATGGATGAGTAGGGCCTGTTTCTCTCTCCCATGTGTGTGCAGAACTCAGTTCTGTGGATTCCTGAAGATTTTAATCTTAGGAATCACAGAATCACAGAACTTTAGGGACTGCAAGAGACCCTGAAAGATCATCGACTTCAGTCCCACTGTCACAGCAGGCTCCCCTAGATCCAGTCACACAGGAACATGTCCAGGTGGGTTTTAAGTGTCCAGGGAAGGAGAATTCAGTGACTTGTTATACAAGTGAGATGGTAGAAATTAAAGAATTAAGATAAAAGATATCACAGGACATTAGGGATTGGAATGGATCTCAAAAGATCATCCAGTCCAATCCCCCTGACACAGCAGGGTCGCCCAGACAAAGTCACACAGGAACATCTCCAGGTGGGTTTTAAACATCTCCAGAGAAGGAGACTCCACAACCCCCCTGGGCAGCCCCTTCCAGTGCTCTGTCACCCTCACTGGAAAGAAGGTCCTTCTCATGTTTATATGGAACCTCCTCTGTTCCAGCTCACACCCATTGCCCCTCATCCTATCACTAGATGACACTGAGCAGAGCCTGGCTCCATCCTCCTGACACCTACCCTTCACATATTTATATACATTACTGAGGTCACCCCTCAGTCTCCTCCAAGCTCAATTGACCCAGCTCCCTCAAACTTTCCCCATAAGGGAGGTGCTCCAATTCCTTCACCATCCTCGTAGCTCTGCGCTAGACTCCCTCGAGTAGCTTCATGTCCTTCTTTAACTGAGGTTCTCAGAACTGGACACAACACTCCAGATGTATAATTTGTTCTTTCTAGTTCACAGTAGGTTTATTCTGAAGGATTATTCCTTTTCAAAACATACAGTCCCATGATACTTCCTAGAATTTGGCCACTGAGTACAAAATAAGGCAAATGGTTCTTGTTCTACTTTGCTGGTAAATTTAAGTCATCTTCTAGACAAGCTCCTGACTGAAATGCATCAAGTTTCCTGCTTAACTATTACCCAGCATCAGACAAGGAAAACAAGACCGTGGATTCCCCTGTAAACCAATGCACTATAAATCAGGAGCAGGGATCTAGTCAAAGATCAACCATTTCATTCAAAACCTTTCATGGGGCTTTGGATGTTCTAAGCTCCTTATGTAAGCCCCGAGCCCATGGATGTAAGTCAAGCCTGAACTTGCCCCTTGTCCTAGCACTGGATGCCTCTGAGCAGAGCCTGGCTCCATCCTCTTTCCATATTTATCAACATTAAACGCGGTCAGCCCTCAGTCTCCTTTTTCCAAGCTCAAGAGACCCAGCTCCCTCCAGGCATATGTCCTGACCAAATAATTTGGGCTCCTTTAATAGTTGGTAGAGGAGGATGTGCACCTCCAGAAGATGATACTCTCCATCTGAACGGAGATGTGTGGGAGATATGGGGGAAATTCTCCTCAAAAGTTTGTTTTGCTCTTGAGAGAACATTAATAACTGAAATCTATATTAAATGAAGTTAATCCTAGCTGTAATATCAATATTGCAGCATCACTGAGGGCCACGCTCTACAACTGTCTAAGTATACAAGAAGGATGTGGACGTGCTGGAGCGAGTGCA
>VXBP01004074.1:241271-263242 GCA_013400115.1 Rhinopomastus cyanomelas | reverse complement strand
CGCCGCGGGGCCGGGCTCCGCTTCTTTCAACCGCGCCCCCGCCGCCCCGCCCCGCCCCGCCAGGGAGGGTGGTGCTGCCCGACCACGGACCCCCGGCGGGGGGTGCTGGTTGGGTAAAGCTGTCCGGTCCCCGACATACTGAACCCCTCCGCGGGGAAAGTCCGACACGAAGCCCCCGACCCGCAGCCCTCGGATCCGCAGCTTCCGATCCCGCAGACCGCGGCGGGGCTCGTTTGCCGTCGATGGGCTCCGCGGGCGGTCGGAGCGCGATGCCCCGTCTATCGCGACGGCTCCGCGGGGGGATGAAGCGGGGAGCGTTGGGCGAGTCCGGCTCTCGCCTCCCGCACGCTTCGGGGCCTTGGCAGGGTCTGTCTGCAGAGGAGGATAGTGTTGCCCACCTAAGGGGGCACAGGTCTGCTTGGGCGGGGTCCACACCCCCTCACCCCTTCCTTCAGCTGCACAGGCTGCCCAGGAAATCCCCATAGAAATGGTGACAAACACAGCGGGGACAAAGTGTTTCACTTACAGGGAGAGTTCCCACCTTGTCGGGGAGCTACAGCAGAGGAAAGGGTGAGGGGTTCAGCCAAGACTCCTTCCTGCAGCCTCACTCTGCGATCAGTTACAGAAAGCAGTGCAGGCTTTCTGTATTCGGGTTGCTGGGTTTCTCCCAGTTGGAAGGGGATGGAGAGAATCCAGTCCCTGAAAACATTTTTCCTGAGGAAAAGCGAGTAGAGAAATACCCGCACCATTTTTTTAATCGTGTTTTTCTGCCTTCCACCCCTGACTCTCATCACAGCGAGTTGACAGGTCGGTCCTGCCTCCACCTCATCCGAGTGACAAGCCAGATGAATGGAAGCCTTGCTGATCAGCTAATGCATTTGTGTGGAGGGAACGTGGCAGCACACCAGTTTTATGTATATGAATTAGGGAGTGGGAGGACAAGAGCTACAAACCTTGAGAAATACAGCGCTCTTCCCGAGCAGAGCAGTGCGTGGATGGCTGCAGGTGCTTCTGTGACTCTACTGCTCAGCATACCAACGCTGAGATGCTGTTCAGCTGCTCCTCCTTTTCATAAAATCTGGAGAAGCGAAAAGCAAATACAAATTAAGAGCTGGTCTTTGTTTCACAGAGACCTCGGCAAATCGCTCAGACAAGAAGCCTGTAAACACAGAAGAGCTCCAAAGTTAGCTGCTTGGTTTGAGCATGTAAATCAAGCTTTGCTTTTCAGCTGAAGCTTGTAGGTCTATCAGCGCCTTTGCAAAATCACCTTCTAAATGAATGGCTCCATTAGAGATGAAAGAACCAAGTCAGGTAAACTCAAAAGCAGAGTGAAGCCTCGTTCCGAAAAAACTGGATCGAGCATTTAAGTTTAATGAGGTTCAACAAACTTCTCATTTAAAATATATGTTTGTACCTCTGGGCTTTGAGGGTTTAGACGGAATGGGAAAATGAGATACTGAAACAGCAGGAGAGGAGCTATTTCCATAGATTTTTAAACCTATCGAGCCTTAATTAATATTGTTTATTTGTATTACTCTATTGCCTGAGAGAGCTGCTTATGGCTGGCTCTCCATAGAGAGAAGTAGGGGAGGGGTTGGGTGGGCTGTAACTGGGCAGGGTTCCCACTCAGCACAGAAATATCCTCCTCAAGTGCTCCCAGTCCAGACATGCAACAAGAGATGGGATGAATGGTGGTTGGTCTGGTGAGTTCTCAGCAGCCTTTGCCAGCAGGAAGGAGACACACAGCTGCAGGTTTTCCGTGGGCTCGCAGCCACCAGCCCTGTGGCAGCACTCCCACGTCGTGTATTGATTGTGCAAGGTACCACTACATTAGCGGAATTTGTTAATAAGATCTCCTGCTCCTCTCCCTCACCCTGCATTTCCACAAAGAAAATGTCTGTTCCTGTTTCTACTGCCCTGTGAGAAATAGCTCAGGCTCCTAAAGGGTTACAGACAAGCATCCAAGGCAGACAATAATTTTCTGCCCAAGCTATCTTCTTTAGTTTAAAAATGTTCTCTATTCTTTTGAAATGCATGAAGTAGATTGTGGGAGAGCTAATATTATATTCCACTACTGAAAGCTGGTGGAGTATTTTACATTGATGTCTGGCTCTAGTGATTTTCTAAGGATTTTGAATTCATTAAATCCAGCCATTGAATAATCTCCGCTCGTGGCGGAAGGAAGGCAGAAGTGCTTACGCTCCTCAATAGCAGCAAGGCGTGTCGCCTTTTCTTCAGCGGCAGCGCTGCCTGACCCACTGCGTGTAGTAACGGTTGCCCATCATGTAACCTTTGATTTGGAGACTTTGCTTAGGATACAGCCTCACAATTGTGCCAGTGAATGCAGCAGCAAAGCAGCTTCCAGCGTGTTGTGTGCTGTGTCTTCCATCCTCAATCAGAGCTGAAACCCAATTGTTCCAAGCTCAGACCAGAGACTCAAGCTCACGACAATGGGAAGCCCCACAGCTTCTCCCTGTAATTTAGCCCCCTGCCTCCAGGACACTGTGCAAGGGTGAGAGTCCAAACCCAGAAACACTCTGTTACAGTGGCCATACAGGAACCCAAAACAGAATTGTTTTGATTAGGAATGTTGCTGTTGGTGTCAATGCTCCAAATGAACTCACACGCCTGGCCATTACATTTCTGAACTGAACCAGTTACTTTGGAGATGAAACTTTGGCTTTAACTGAATTCAGTGAGAGCTGCCCCTTATAGAATCCTGCCCTAGAGACGCCACCGGTATCAGAAGAAATCTGCAAGATAACCTTGTGGTAAAAGAACTGCCCAGTGTCCTCATGTGAAGGAGTGTCTGTCTGCAGTCTCCATGGGTGGGTGGTTACCTCTGCCCATGACAGAGTGTGTGGATGGAATGAGTCATGGGACAAGAGGCCGCAGCAGGTGAAGTTTAGGTTGGCCATGAGGAGAAACTTCTTCCTGGAAAGGGCCATCAGGCCTTGGAAGAGGTTGTCCAGGAGGGGGATTGAATCACCACCATCCTGGACATGTTGAAAAGTCTTGGAGATCACCGAATCACGGAACATTAGGGACTGGAAGTGACCTCAAATGATCATCCAGTCCAATCCCTCTGACACAGCAGGATCCCCTAGATCAAGTTGCATAGGAACATGGCCAGGCAAATTTTAAATGTCTCCAGAGAAGGAGACTCCACAATCCCCCTGGGCAGCCCCTTCCAGTGCTCTGTGACCCTCACTGGGAAGAAGTTCCTTCTCAGATTTATATGGAACCTCCTGTGTTCCAGCTCACACCTGGTGGCCCTTGTCTTATGATTCGATGACACTAAGCAGAGCCTGGCTCTATCCTCCTGACATCCGCCCTTTTCATGTTTATCAACATCAGTGAGGTCACCCCTCAATCTTCTTTTTTCGAAGCTGAGGAAACCCAGCTCCCTCAGCCTTTCCTCAGCAGGGAGATGCTCCACTCCATAATCTTTGTGGCTCCTTGCTGGATTCTCTCAAGCAGTTCCGTGTCCTTCTGGAACCAGAACCGGACACAAAATTCCAGTTGTGGTCTCACCAGGGCAGAGTAGAGGGACAAGAGAACCTGTCTTGATCTACTAACCATTCCGCTTCTTATCTGCCCCAGTATGCCATTGACCTTCTTGGCCACAAGGGCCCACTGCTGGGCATCCTGCTGGCCACCAGGATCTGAGCTCAGGGCTAGTTTACTGGTGACAGGTTAATGATTTGACTTGATGAACCTAAAGGTCTTTTCCAACCTAAATGATTCTGTGGTTTGGCTGCTATCAAACACATAGGCTTGGATAGATCAGCCTTTTTGTTCTAAATCTATCGTCTAGAAAAACAACACTAGAATTACAGTAGAAGAAACTTTCGGAAATTGCTCGAGAAAAACTCAAGAGAGTTCTTTCTCAGAATGAAAATCATCAATTAAATAGAGCTTTTGATGTAGATACAGTCTAACCATCATCAAAGCCTGGAACAGACATTTCATTCTCCTTTGTCCTTTCTCTGCTTTTAGCTCTATGCATCTGAGACTAAATGTTAGCATCTAGGAATGTCCTAAAGCTATAAAGACGTCTAGATAATTGACTATTGTCATCTCCTGTGGGTCTCAATATCTTTCCTATCTAATTCAATGCTGATACTAGGGAAAATATAACCTTTAATAATTTCCTTCCACTTAAGCTGCATGTGAAGAACTGCAGGTATGTCTCATGCATTTTGTACAGTCAATCTCCCTTTATACGCAGAGCAGTGGTGGGACTTGACTGAACTCACCAGAGCAACAATAGAGCTACACAAACAGAAAGATTCCCAAACCCAAGAAAGAACCTTTCAAGAATGTGGGACATGGCAGAAGGTATCAGCTACGTCAGAGGTACATTTAAGAAGGAGTAACATTAAAGTTGTTCATGGAATGGCATTTTCATGGACCTTGGATCACATCTTGCAGATTAGTGTGATACCTGCTGAACCACATTGGAGCTGGATCATGCCAAGCTCATGAATTCTGAGGCTGGTACTGACCAGCCGACCTACCAACCCACCTATTCTGTTACCATTCATTACATAAGGAAATAGAACCATAGAATGTTTTAGGCTGGAAGGGACCGCTAGAGGTCATCTAGTCCAGCCTCCCACAAAGGGACAACTCTACCTAGGACAGGTTGCTCAGAGCCTCATAAAGCCTGACCTTACATGACCCCAGGGATGGGGACCCCACCACATCCCCAGGCAGCCCATTCCAGTCATCAATCACTCTCACATTGAAGAACATTTTTCCTAATATCCAGTGTAAATCTCTCCTTTCCCACCTTGGATCTGTTGCTCCTTGTCCTATCGGTACAAACTCTCTTGAAAACACCTTCCCCTGCATTCATGTAGGGCACCTCAGGTACTGGAAGGTCAGAAGAAGGTCCCTCCAGAGCCTTCTTTTCTTCAGGCTGAACTGCCTCAACTGTCTCAGCCTGCCCTCACATGAGAGATGCTCCATTCTCCTGGTGGTTTTAGTGGCCCTCCTCTGGAATTGCTCCAGTCTGTCTGCATCCTTCTTGTGCTGGGGGCTCCAGAATTGAACACAGTAACCCAGATGAGGTCTCACCAGGGCAGAATCACCTCTCCTGATCTGCTGGCCAAGAGAGTAGACTTAGTGCCAGTTGCCTCTGAGGACCCCACTTTGTGTGGAGGGTCAACTTCCTTCAGCAAGGGAAGGTTGGCAGAAGTCACCATCACATTTCTGAGAGCTGACTCTAGAAAAGGTGAACCTGAATTTTGTTTGAGGAGCTATAAGGCTGATTTTTATTTCAGTCCTATAAAAGATCATCTGAAGTCAGCACGAAGAGTTTTGGGTTGTCCTTCAGAGCTGAAGAAATAGTCATCTTAAAGGAGAAATATTGTGCTCTTGCCACCTGAGGGACAAGAGCTTGGCCTCGATTCCATTATTCCTTTTAATATATTAAATATTCTTTGGCTTAGTCATGGGAAGGAAAGCAACACAACTGCTTTCTAATAAATAAAATGCGTTCAGAAGCAACTCTGAAGCTTTCCAGATAACTGCATTTTGAGTTTGCCAGGAAGCCAGATGCTGCTATTGGAAAAGTAGCTGCTAGGGTTTGTCATCTGAGCCTAGGAATTGATACCCAAGAATGATATGATGAGACAGACTCGATGACAGCTCTGCTCTTTCTATAAATAATTCGAACAAAACATTTTTTCCCTTTTTTTTGAAAGAGACGTCTCTTTTGCTAGCGACTTGCACAGCAAACCAGAAAATTAGAAAGGATAGGCATGCTGTGTCTGAACAGGGCCATCAAAAGCACACCTTATACATCATCTATAGAAGGATATATAGCAGCTCGCACACGTTTTACACCACACGGGCTGCATTCCCCCCCTAATACCAATAGTTATGAAACTCGTTATCTCTCTGACAATGGAGAAACAGAATGTTATTCCCTTCCTTGCTTGGCCATGTCAAATGTCAAAGCAAATTATGAATGCTCGTCCTTCAAATACTCAGGCCTCCTGGTAAGATATTAAATATCAATAGCATTCACATTCAGCCACAAAGGGAACTAATATTGCACACATCTCGCAGATCTAAAGTTCACTCTGCCCGTTACCCGCCATGCGATTCCATCTCTCGAGTCCTGCCTCTTGTCCATGACCTAAGAGCTGGGAAATTCATTGCAGAGATAACCGCCACCTTGAAGACTATTATTCTGACTTCAAATTGCGAGCAGGGGTTACTCCTGGGTTTAGAGTGTTAAGAAGGGAGTGGGAAAAAGAACGTGGGATTAATAGGACCAGAGTTGTGATTCTGCACTGTGTTTCTCAGGATATAGAGGCACAAGAATCTGCAGTAAGTTTCTAGCACAAGAGACCTGCTTAAAATGCAATGAAAAAACTCGTCATTATTTGACGATGGAGAACCATAGAATCATTAAGGTTGGAAGAGACGTCCAAGGTCCTCAAGCCCAACTATTAACCCAACCCCACCATGCCCACTAACCTGTGGTCCCCAGTGCCACATCTATCTGCTTTTCAACATCCAGGGATGGCAGCTCCACCCCCTCCCTGGACAGCCTGTTCCAATCCCTGCCCAAATAGATGAGCGATGGATGGAGAAATGGATGTGCTGACCAAGGGTTCATCCAGACGAGACACTCCTGGAATGATCTGGGTGCATTCTCAGGGCAGCATCCAGACAGAAACACAAATTCTCCTTGGGAATACGGTACGATGAGGAGGGATGGGGAAAGGCAAAAAAATGCCTGTCAGGGTTTCTCATCCCACCCATCATCAGTTGGTTCTAAGGAACAATTACTCACTTGCAAAGAGCCCAGCAACAGGCTGTTTACGCTGCAGAATAATAACGAACAAACAGGCAGCTCCTCCGTGCAGCTGTACATGAACTTCAGGCAAAAAGATGAAACAGGGAGTGGGGTACCCCTGTGATGGATTGTGCTCATGAGGGCTCTCTCTAAGCCCACACATGCATGTGAGCATCCTGCTGATCACTGCCAGGGCTCTGGAGCACCAGATCCTAATCACTCCTCAGACAAAGCACCATTAGTCTCTTTAGTGTCCTTTTTAGGCAGAAAAGATTCCTCTTTCACTCAGACTTTCCTTCTCAGACCTAAGGGAGAAGGAGCTGGAGCAGAGCGGTGCGGCGGCGAGGCTTAATGAAGTCACACGAAGTCTAAAATGAGACAATCTGCCGGGGAGGTTATTGCCTCTGAACACAGCTCCAGCCGCACACCCAGAGGAAGGAGTAGAATTACGCCGGCCAGTGAGGGGGAAATTGCTTGCTGCACTCTGGTTGCATTTTAAGCTGGAAGGAAGGGCTTCAGTGGGAATGTGTTCAGAGGCAGATTGAACGAAACAGGTTTTTAGGCTAAGTCTTACATACTTGAATCAATCACGATAACTTGCTGCACTGAATTTATCTCCTAAGCTGCCTAACATAAACTCCTCTGATCTGTCTGAATAATTGGGAGCTGATAATGCAGCATTTGAGTGGGAAGGCTGTTGCCCGGTGAAAGGATTTTCTCATTAGAATTTCAGCCGCTTATTCACCAGAGAGATGGTCTTTCGGGAGCACAGCCCGGCAGCTCCCTTGGAAAAGTTCTGCAAACAGTCCACTAAGAAAGGAAATTGGAGGGTAAAATTAACTTACGAGAGGTCATAATAGAACAAGCATCCGAAAGAACAAGGTTTAGCCAATCTTCCCTGTGCTGCTGCTCTTTTTTTCCTACACAAGAGACCAGGAAACCCTTTAGCTCATCCCGGTGTGACAGCTGGATCTGCAGCCCCCGTGCTGAGCACAAGCTACCAAACCCGTGCTCTTGATCAGATGTCTGTAGCACTTGGAGGCAGGAGGAGCTGTTTTATTCCACAGAGTCAGACTTGGGAGATGGATATTGAACCAGATAATCAAAGCTTTACCTTGAGACTCATGGCTCCACTGGCCTGAGATTAACCAAAGGGAGAGGCTTTAAATCTGTTTCTGGGGGGATTCTCCCACGTCATTTCTCTTCTGCACCTTCACTGCAATTAGTCTTTCGGCTAGAGAGACCACCGAGCAAGGGGAGATGGCAGGTGAGAAATAGGGGAGCACAAGGGAGACTTCTGCCAAGAAGAGCAGAACTTGCAACCCACTTCCAATTCACGAGCTGACGGAAGTGGGATAAATGTCAGAAGACTCCATGCACCTCTCCCTCATGGACACGGAGTGGCAGAGACCCCTTTCCACCAATGATTATGTTACAGCAGCAGTGAGGAGAGAAAGAAAAGCAGCAGCAATAAGGAAATGCCCCGACACGGTGTTTCAAACGAGCCATAAATATGGCCAGCAGAATGCCATAAAGCCCGGCCATGCACGTTGCACTGGAACCGTAATTTGTGCTATGACTTTTTAAAGCCACACGGGTGTCTCGATGAAGTATTTTGTTTGGGCTGGGTAAATGGTAAATGGTGCATTTATTGATTTTTATCTCTCTTCACACCTCAGATGCTGCCTGTCTGCTCAAGGCCAGGTCACCGCACACTTACTTATTCAGCAAACACCTGCTCCTTGGCTGAACCATAAACTTTTTGGGACAAAGCTTTAATCAGCTTCAGGTCCCAAGGGCTTTCTCTCCTCTCTTTCGTTTTGTTCTGTTTTTTAAAGAGAAAACAAATGACCCTGATGCTGACTCTGATGTAACACAGAACTCCAAAGGAAAAGCTGGTAGGACCAGGTAGTCTTGGCATCCTATTATTGCCATGCTTGGACCTGGATTTGTGTGGAGATGAAGTTTCCATGCTCATCAGGGTTCATGTAGTTGCTAACACCTGCACGTTATCTTTAAATGTTTCTCCCACGGTGACGTGGATTTTTTTGGGGGATGAAAATAGCTCTACAACAGAGATTTAGCAGTAAAGTGTAAGGGTAGAAACTCCTGTAAGAGGGTTTTTACTACAGCAGCCAAACTACTGCAAAGATGAACCAAAGCAAAAGGAACAGACAAGAAAAACCATAAAATCCCTTGAATGTGAAATTGTCAAAAAATAGAAACACCTTGAAAAAACAAGACCACAATCCAGCCTGACCTTATCTGTTCATCCACCAAGAAAGTCTCCTTAGGAGGGTGATTAGAAGAACATGGAAGACATTAGCAGAATTCTGGATAGTCTGGCAGGATCTCACAGTTCGGCAGTTGTTCTTGTGCTGAGGTGGGCAGTGCCAGCACCATCCGCACCCCTGTGGTAGTGCATGGGGTGTATTTGTGCCAAATGAGGGACTTGCCATCAGTTTGGGAAATCAAAGGTATCCAGTGGTTACCTGAGGAGCAGCACAGACCCATCTCCATGGTGGAGGGGGCAAAACCATATGCTCCCAGCTCCTGATCTCTTGTTTCAGTTTTCCCTTTCTCGGGGCAATGCCAGGCTGTGGCCACCTCACAGTAGCAGGTTGGTGCTGTGCCGGCACAACGCTGCTCTCAAAAGCTGTTAGAGAGCAGTCAGGAACCCAGAGGGGTTTGCCCAGGAGAGTACAAACCTCATCTGCTCAGAAGAAAAAAGGCTTTTGGAGAAAAACGAGGAGCTGCAGCAGCCAGAGCTGTGAAAAGCCTTGACAAAATATTTAACATGGAGAAAAAAGAGAACACTTGCCAATTGCTAGAGCCTTCCTAATTCAGGTTATTAGATGGTTACTGCCACTACTATTAAAAAGACACAATTTTCTGAGTGATCTTACGCAAAGAAGGGCTGGAACACACCTACAGGTTTTCTGTGTGCTTTGAGCTCTGCTAATGGAGAGAAAAAGTTCCCTCTCACATGAGACTCCATTGAGTAATCATTCAATTACTAGATAAGTCACACGGTGTTTTGTGATGCATCCAGTAAATAAATGCCTGGGAAACTCAACAGAGAAATCTGCAGATGCTCTCTCAGGTTCATCACGTGTGTGTGGATGCAGCCAGATCGACTTCTTTTTTTAAGCTATCAATGAGGAAACTGTTAAAGAATGAGGATGAGACTTCAAAAAACCTGGAAGGAATTAGCTTTCCACTGAGCTGCACACAACAATGGGATCATGTGAGTCATTCTACTACAATTTACTTAGTGGAATGAAAAATAACAAGAGCTATTCTGGTTGTAAATAACCTCTTTTCTCACAGCAGAGACCCATTACAAGGTCAACAACTACTGTCAAACTTCATGATTAGGCTCATTAAAACTGTCCTGTTTAATTTGCTTCTCTTTCTTCTTTTGGCGTGTGAAAGGGATCCACATCTTCAGCTCAGGACATTCTACTTTTCTGGCAGAAAACGCATGGAGGTTTTTTTGCAATTTGAATGTGAAACATGGAAATCACAGGATCATTCAAGTTGGAAAAGACCCTTGAGATCATCCAGTCCAACCACCAACCCTACTCTACAAGTTCATCCCTTGGGGATGGGGACTCAACCACCACCATGGGCAGCCCATTCCAGTGCCTGACCACTCTCTCCATGAAGAATTTTTTCCTGATGTCCAGTCTAACCCTCCCCTGTTGAAGCCTGAAGCCCTTCCCTCTGGTTCTGTCACTAATTATCTGTGAGAAGAGACCAGCACCAACATCTCCATGATGTCCTTTCAGATAGGTTGTAGGGCTTTCAGATAGTTGTAGAGAGCGATGTCTCCCCTTAGCCTCCTCTTCCTCAAACTGAACAGACCCCAGATCTATTCTCCAGGCCCTTCAGCAGCTTCGTTGCCCTCCTCTGCACTTGCTCCAGCACCTAGACATCTCCCTTGTACTGAGGTGCCCAAGACTGGACCCAATACTCAAGGTGCAGCCTGACCTCTGATCCTTCCCCACTCCTTTTCCCTGCTCAGGTCCCTTATTTTGCATGACATAGATGAATGACTTCAGCACAAATGTTTTTGCCTTTTTACCAGAATCCTTGCATTTTTTCACAGGAAGCCGTTCCAATCAGATCTCTATTAATATAACGGTTTCTAGGTAGCAAGGGGAAAAAAAAAACCCAAACCCACAGCATCTCTACTGAGAAAGCTGGCAGATGTTGACTTTTTTACCCATAACTGTAATGTCTCTATAAAAAGGAGCATTCTAGTCTTACAAGCATTAAAATGGAAAATAAATAGAAGTGGCAAATATGGGCCACCAAAGAGTCGGTGTGAGGGACCAGAAATTCAGTTCCCCTCTCTGAGGGGACATTGTAGGGTAATGAGAAGATGCAGAAGCTTTTCAATCTCCCAAATCAGTCCCTCATGGAACATCATCGAGGCAGACAAAGCGAACGGGGCCGCATGGGCGGAAAGGATTATTTAATGAGTATCGGCTGATGCGAGACACCCACAGCCACCCCAGACTGCAGCCCCGCCAAAGAAAGTGCCAGAAGCCATTCTCATTTGCAACAAACTCTATGTGTCGGGGCTTTTCTTCTTGTTTAGACTCTTTTATTTACAGCTCTTTGCACATTTACAGCCTCGTGGAGGTGGGAGAAGGTGCGTGGGTTGCCCGGATGGCAGCTGCGGTGCCACGAGACACCAGAGAGTGCTGGGCAATGCCCAACTTATTACAGTCTTAAATATAGCAAATACCATGCAGACCTCATGAGTTTGGAGAATGGGCTCCAGCAAGGGGTCCAACAGCATCCTCCCAAAATGATATTTTAAAATGCCATGGAAACACTCTGCACACAGAGAGCTGGGGGCGCCCAGGCACCCTGCACCCTGCCAGAGCATACCCGTGCCAGGCAGGGCAGCAGTTCTCACATGGTATGGAGACAGACTCTGGGAACAACAGAAGCTCCCTCCCTCATGGGATGGGCAGGAGGCTAAAGGCAAGACAGGAGGCTTTGGCTGTTAAATGTTTAAACAAAACCATCTCAATTACTGTAGAGAAATCTGCCGTGCTGGGAGTGAGAGAACAGCCAGGCCCAGGCAGCACCCACACACCCTCCCACCCCTCCTAGTCCCAACACAGGGCTGGAGGAGAAACAACGTTGGGAAGGAAAGGAAAGAAGGTGAAATGGATTCTGCTCAGCTGTGAAGAACTTGGAGCAATTTGCACCATTGTAATTCCAGCAGCTGAGATAGCCAGAAAAATACGTTTAATATTTCATTTTTTGTGCTTTCTTCCCCCCCAAGACATCTTCTTCCTCAGCGGCAGAGCGCACTAACAATGACTTCAATAGCAGAACGAAGTTTAAAGCCCAGATCTTTCCAATTCTGCTTATTCCTTTAAGCTATTGCAGCCCCCTTTATGTTCTTTCTGCATACACACATCTGTCTTCCTCAAAGCCTTAACCATCCCTGACACACCTGACCTTTCCCATCCAAGCGCGATGGTTAGATGCAAAGAAAAAACTCCTCACCTGCAGCAAGTAACCCTTTGTTTTGCCAGCCCCACGCCTGAGAATTTTGCTGCTGCAGGAAGTAGAACTGTGAGCAACCATTCCTTTGCTTTTGAAAAATGGAACTGTCATCTCTCTGAGAGAAATAACAGCTTATCTTTATTTTGTCAGACACGACTGTTAGTTATGAGAAGTCTTCTTAAGAAAACACTACAAGAAGAATTAGGGCAGCATTGTCACGGAGATGTCAAGGGTTCAGGCGTTAGTTTGACAAGATCTGGGAGATCTCAGATATCTAGTTAAACCTTCGGTGACAGCTGCATGAACACCAGAACCCTGTCGAAACAAGCAGGTACAACTAGTTTCCATATTCGATTGATGGAGGCCACCCCCATTCGAAAGCCATCGCCCCAACGAGACCCATCTGATCCGTGTCAGTAAACAGTTTCCTCTATTCACACACACAAAGTTCATCGCTTTTAAACGAAAACATTTGAGAAATTACAGTGTTTGGCAGTACCGCTGTGTTTTTGGCTGGTCTTGTATAAACACCCCCCTCCTCCCCTTAGTGAATGAGGCCGTACTTTGCCCTACAACAGAGCACATGCGGCTCTGCTTTCGAAGGTTTTAGAATGATTTCTGCAGGAAAAACTTATTCCATAGATGAAGAGAATTTAGGCTGAGAGGAGTTATGGCTAATAGATTCTGACCTCGATGGGCTGTAACGCAGGCTGCCTTTGCACTCAGTGATATTTGCATCAAGCCCATCTCTCATAGCTGTGCTAAGCTGTATCAATTCATCATCTAAAGAAGCCACTACATCCATTAGTAAATTGTTTTAATAGTTAATTATTAGCAGTATGAAAAGGGATGTGATTATCTGCGGTCCCCAGGGGCACTGTCAGCAGGTGGGTTACAACCTCTGCTGCAACGCCTATCCAGAGCCATCAGCGTAACGAAACAGGAGAAACAGTTGCTGAAACCAAAGGTCTTGGCTCTGGTTAGCCAACAGCTGGATGCTGGAGCTGCCTAGACACAGGGTAGGCACAGTTTGAGCATAAGCCACTGCACCAGTGCCGCCTACCCAGACAGCCCACACTGCCATCACTGTGCTCTGGTAGCCATGGAGGGGCTGGCACAAGCCCATTCTCACTTCTCTTTTGTTCCCCAGCATTACTCTGCCACAGGGTTGGTCTTTTTGGCCAAAGAAAAGGAGGCAGTGCATCCCCAGGGAGCAGTGCCAGCGATGTGTGGTTGCTAAGCAAGTTCATCAATACCAATTAATCCTGGAGGTGATGTCTCCTGCACGTGAGCAGGGCCAGGAGCTACATGTTCTGCAGCTGGAGGACATGATTAATAACCACAGCTCGAGCAGCTAAGGTGGCTGGTGCTGCCATCAGCACTGCAAGTGGAAGTGGAAAGTCACCAAGCTTGCTCAGTACTGCCAGACCCAGACCTGCACAGTCATCTTCAGGGGATGCAGAAGAGCTAAATTTAAGGAACAACGGTGAGGAGCCGCTCAGTACACAAAGTGGTTTTGTTCGATGGAGCACAATAAAAAAATATCATAAATCAGTTGTTTGCATTATTTGCTGTGGTTTCTTTTGTCTTCTTGGTACCAGGGTTGACCAGGAATGCAGAGGAACACTGGCTGTTAAAGCTTTTGAGAGGAACTCCAAGAATTTAGTTTCATTCCCCATCCAAATTATTTTCGGATGCAAAGATGGGAACATTAGGAGCTGAACGACAAGTTCATCTTGTTCTTTGAAGGCTGAACAATGTTTATTTTTCACCTGGCATTTTGTTTTACAGTTGTTCCCACCACCATCTTTTTCCATCTTGTCTCATTATCCAGTTAAGCCTCATGCTCTGATCTCTTGGCAGAAACAGCATCAGAAGGTGGTTGCCTCTGCAGGTCCTTTGGAGCCAGCAGCCACCTCTGCTCAGGCAGCCAAAGAAGAAATGTGCATCCTTCCAGCAGCATCCCCAGCGGAGAAGCAATACACCACAACCTCCATCACCAGAAGTCAATGAGCCTTACCCTGCACAGCCTCGCTGAGGGGCAGGACCAACGACTGCAGCTGAGTACGGGGTAAGTGCAGCCCGTGAAATGGTCCGAAATTGAGGAGAAAGAGAATGTACAAAGAAGATAAAAAGAAAGCTACTTTTCTTTTTAAAGGTAGAGGGAATGCTTCTTTTATGAAGGCTTTTCCAGTGATCAGAAAAAAGGAAAACCCCAAACCCCTACCAGCACGATTTGTTCTGGAGGCAGGACAGGACAACATCAAATCCCACAAGCAATTTGCAGAGCTCTCTCAGCAAGCGCTGTCTGACGATCTGAACTCCCCGCCTCACTTAAAACAGCGTGTCTGTTCCTGGGTAACCCCCAAACCCATGGTGAGTAATGAATAAGAAAACAACGGGTTGTTGTTTTGCTTCCCATTCCCAACACTCACTCTGCATTAGGCTCCATCATTTCACAACTTGCTTGATGTAACACGATGTGGCAGAACATACCCCGATCCAGAAGTGAACCCTGATGCAAGGCAGAGCGGATGCCTTGGACTGAAACTGCTCCTCCCTCGCCTCTCCTACCTTTGATCCACATTTTCAGGCTGTGACAGGCCGTTAAATAAATATCAGTGACAAGGCTGGAGATGCATTTGTTTCTCTGCAGCTCATTTTCCTTGTGCGCGGCTCTGCAGACCCAGCGTCTTGTTGACAAATGTACAAACTCCGTTACCAATTGATGATTTTAGCCCGGTGTCCTCTGCTCTCTTTCCTCCCCAGCACCAGTTCTACACACGAGCCTGGGTACCACTCAACGATAACTGTGTTTTGTTTGTTTGTTTTGGGGAGGAGCAGCAGTCTGACAGGCAAAGCCCAGTCCTTAGCCCAGCTGCGACGGCATCTCCCAGCGCAGCCTGCTCCGAGCAGAGCCAGCCAAGCACAGGCTGTGTCTGCTCAAGGTGAACCCTCACCCCTCTTCTTCCACTCTTAATCTTTTTCTTCTTCCAAGAACAGAAGATTTTTTTCCTCAGCACTCAGGGCTTCCTACAGGCCTTGCACATCTAGGGGTAGGGCTTCTGTAGATACTTAATGCATTCCATCCCTTTTTCAAGCCCATCCTTGCTCCATACTGCAGTTCCCTGCAAACAAGGAGCCATTCTCAGCAACATCTGCCAGCCTCAGCCTGCATGTGTGTCAGCGTCACACGTATTTGTGCACTGAGACCTATTTCCATGCCTGATGAAACCTTTCACGTGTGGTTTCCATCTTGTCTCATTATCCAGTTAAGCCTCATGCTCTGATCTCTTGGCAGAAACAGCATCAGAAGAGTGGTTGTTGACTTTGGGTACCCTTTGGGTACCTTAATTTCCACCAGAGCTGAATAAGTTCCATTTTTGAAGAGTGGGTGCTTGGGACCTTTGCAAGCAGGAACCCCAGAATCAGATACCCTTAGAAAATCTGAGCAAATTTAGTTCCTGAAATCCTTCTGAGGAATTAAAAAGCATTTAATCACCCCTGTAAGAACAGGCTTGAACACATTAGCATGGCTGCAAAAGAGTGAGCAAAGGACGGGCTTAATTCAGCCTCTGCTTTCTGCTCCTGGAGACGTAGAGCCTGGCTGAAGAGCCATGACCATGCCGCATGCGAACCGAGGAGACATGAGACACAGTTGGCAAAACGCATTAGAATCTTCTGCTCTGATAATTAGTTTAGTGAAAAATTATTGTGTTATCTCTTTGGTCTCACTAGAGACCAATTTCAGTCCTTAAAAAAAACAGAAAAGAGAAGAAAAGCTCGCATTAGGTGCTTTTAATAAGACAATAAACACCATGGCGTTTCCAAACAAGATTTTAAACCCATTCAGCACGTGAGTGATTAGCACAAGGCAGGTTGGAGGCCAAATGCATTATTTAGTAATGGAATTAAATTTGCTTAGAAGAAAGAAGCCCACTGGAAATCCACAGAAGCGCCCGAGTGCTGAGGTGACGTGGTCAGAACGTGCTGCAACAGGGGTGCGCAGGGCGCGCTGGGGTGCGGCGTGGATTTCGGCAGGTACCCCCCCAGCAGCGTGGGCAGCGACGGAGCTTCTTCTCCAGCTATGCAGGGAGAAGCAGTCCTAGTGGAGCCATATTGCACAGCAGGTGTTCATCTCGCAGATGGATTGAAATCAATTATCAGCACCGACTGCTGTGCCATTGGGCAAGAAGTCTGAGAGCCTCCACAGTATCCTCAGACTGACCGTATTTGCGTCCCAAAGAGGCCCTGGAGATAGTTTTCCTGGTACTGAAAGCCCTTCCCCTACAAGAACAACCTGCCTTTTACTCCCCCAGGAGCGACACGAAGCTGTATGTCCTGACACGCTGTATATTTTATGTTTTTTTGAGGCATGGGCAAACACACTTAGCAGTACAAAGGATTCGGGAAGAAAAAATAGACTATGCTTAGCAACCTCCAGCAAACCTAGCAGAATGCACTTGACTAAACTCCTGCTCTGTAATGAAATTCCTGCGAAGGCATTCAGCACTTAAAGAAACTAGGACAGATCATGCTGTAAGGAGTAGAATATGTAAACGTGGCAAGGAGCTTCCTTTCATATTCTGGCTTCAGAGGGGTTAGTTCCAGTTGACAGTAGCGTAAATGAGACCAGAATCAGAGCCGTGCCCACCAGCAGAAAGACAAAGCTGGCTTAGGATAAGAAAATGCAGAAACATCCCCGAACCAGGTCCATGCGTAGAGTGCTCGGAGAAAAGAGGTGGAGTGTTCACATCTCTGCTACGAGCGTGGTCAGCCCCTCTCTTGTGTGGCAGCTTAAGGGATTACAACGCTCTCGGACTGAAGCTTCCAGCTCAAACATGGCAGAGACTCACCAGCTCATTCCCGTGGTGATTCTGCAAACCCAGCCATGCAGGCACCCAGCACCCACAGCACTACAGGGACCATGAAAATGTCCTTAAAACAGGCAGCCAGCGGTAACAAATGGAAAACAACAAAGAGAAGCAGCAAGAAATACAGCAGCTCGCTTGACCCAGAGGCTGGTGGCTGTGGGAAGCAGAGGTGGCTACTGATGTAAGACTACGAGGACTCCAAGCCCTCTTGCAGACCCCCTCGGCTTCTCACATCAATGTGCCTCACTGGCTACCTTCTGGAGGCTCCTTTTTTCGTTGCAAATCAGCAGCAGAGCTGGGAGTTAGACGAGGAGCCTGGCTCTCCCCAACAGGGCTCACAGATAAGCACTTGCTGCAAAGTGATTTACGTTTCCAGGATTTGGACGTGTTCCTGCCTCCCTGGGGTAGCTGTTTGCGTTCAGAGCCAATTTCCCTGACAGTGCAGCAGTACCCACATCTTGCTTTTCCTCCCTTTTTTCTCTGCAGCCCTGCCTGTGAAGAGACTGAGTGTTACATAGAGAAGAGCAGCTCCCCCCAGCCACACACCTTGATCCTGGAGGGGCTGCTGCCCTCACAGAACACAAAACACAGACTGGCTCTGGACTGACAGATAATTCAAGCAGCCTAAACAGCTCAGGCTCTTGGTATCTTCCTTTGTAGCCTACAGTCAATCCTACTTACCCCTTGTTCAACTGTGCCAACAGATAACCCAGTGCTGGCTGGGACACCCTGTGTTGTATCCCTTGATGGGTTTGGCCCATCAAGGGACAAAGCTGCAGCAAAGGGCTCCTGTATGCGCTGCCAGCCCAGCCCAGAACAAACAGCTCTTGGTCCAAGTTCACAGCAGCACATCCAGACACCTGGAGCTCTCATTGCAAGGTCTGAACAAAGCTTAACCACAAAGCAGCCTGACACTCCTGAAAGAAGTCAGCGATCTAAGGAAAATGGGTTTGTAGGTGATGCAAAGCTCTCACAGATTCACTCTGAAGCTGCTGAGCCTCTTAACATCTTCAAAACCTATTTTCTCCTCTGGGGTCACAGAGGAAGCTGCATTTCCTGGAAGGCAGCTTTGAGAGGTTTGAGACTCCAGGAAAGTGATGACTCTAGCAAAGGTCCTGCCACAGCCACTTGTAAAACCAGGGGATTTGGCTCTCCACAGAGCATTCATCCTCCCTGCAGGCGCCTGCTCTTTTTTCTGAGCTGGCCATTGCAGCAAGGCACCATCCCCACCAGCTATGCTGGACTCCGTGGGTAGTATTGTGCTCTGCTTTTTCCATCCTGACCTCCAAGGAGCCAAGTTCTCCAAAGGCAACTTAACCTCAGGGTTCTCTGATAACGTCAAGCTGGCAACAGCTGGCCTAGGCAATGCACAGTGGGATAAGGAGGTGGGCACTGTCCCCTAGCACCCCTCAAGTCAAAGAATTATCTCTCATCCAACTCCCAGCAATCTGATAGTCAATGAAAAAGTTCAGATCTGCCCAAGCTGGGGATGGCAAAACCTCAGGCTTTGAGCCCAAAGACATTATGGCCATAAAAGCATCTCACCACTGTAAGAGCTCGTCTGGTTTTGTAGCAGCCAACCTATTCAACTTGGAAATCTGACCAAAAGCACGTGTGGGGCCTGGAAAGCAATTTTACATCACAAACTCACTGATCAGCAAGAGCCCTTTTCTCGACAGATGCTGTAGTGCATTCAGCCTCTGCAGAGCTAACACCCGTCACACCCCAACACACAGAATCACAGAACACTAGGGATTGGAAGGGACCTCAAAAGATCATCCGGTCCAATCCCCCTGCCACAGCAGGATCCCCTAGATCAAGCCACACAGGAACATGGCCAGGTGGGTTTTATATATCTCCAGAGAAGGAGACTCCACACACCCCCCTGGGCAGCCCCTTCCAGGGCTCTGGCACCCTCACTGGGAAGAAGTTCCTTCTCAGACTGATATGGAACCTCCTCTGTTCCAGATGATACCCATTGCCCCTTGTCCTATCACAGGGTGCCCTTGACCAGAGCCCGGCTCCATCCTCCTGATACCAACCCTTTCCATATTTATCAACATTCATGGGGTCATCCCTTATTCTGTTTCTTTCCAAGCTAGAGACCCAGCTCCCTCAGCCTTTCATCATCAGGGAGATGCTCCACTCCCTTCATCATCTTTGTGGCTCTGCACTGGACTCGCTCAAACCGCTCTATCTCGTGTAACCGAGAGGCCCAGAACTGGACACAAGATTTCAGATGTGGTCTCAGCAGAGCAGAGTAAAGGGGGAGGAGAACAACTCTAGCCCTACTAACCACCCTGCTTCTGATCCACTCCAGGATCTCATTAGCCTTCTTGGCCACAAGGGCACATTGGTGGCTCCTGGCTATCCTGCTGTCCACCCTGACCCTCAGGTCCCTTTCTCCTCTGCTGCTTTCCAACAGGTCAGTCCCCAATGTATACTGGTACCCGGGGTTGTTCTTACCCAAATGCCAGCCTCTACACCCAAGCAGAATTCCTGGCCAGGAAGAAAATGAGATGCTTCCATCATCATCGCCACTACGAGGGAGACCTGTGAATGATTATTTGCACATTATGGCAAAATTCAATTGAAATGGGCCATTACTTGCCTCATTAATATTTCAAGTGTGCTTGAATGCCCTCTCACAAAAATATATCACTTGGAAACAAATTCAGGTAGAAGGAAAAAAGCCCAGAAACAGCCCCATAAAATAACCGTCATTAAATAATGAACACATGCTGCACGCTAACCCATCCTGAGATTCAGCCCAATAGTGTCAACAGACAAAAAATCCTGGTGTTCTACTTCTTTATAGGGCAAAATTATCTATTCATTTAGGGAAAAGTAATCAGGCTCAGTTAGACACAGCAGAGAGGCGCATGAAAAGGAAAATGGCTTTGAAGCCGCTCCTGGTTGCAAGCCTAGGCAGCTCAAGAGGAAAACACTGCGATCCACAGGCTTCCTGATTTTTTAACGTATTTTTTTAAGGATACATTAGAAAGTCTATTAAAGAGGGGGGTGAATTGGCAATTTTTTGTTGCATAACATTTTTGAATCTTTAAGAGAACATTAACGCAACGGAGCTCATTTTGCCAGAACCCACGTAGCTCAGCGGAAAACAAGCCTTGGCTAAAGAGGCTCCGTGTGAATCAGATCCTAGAAGGGAATCCAGCAGAATACACGCCAGCACTGCTGCCCTGTGTGTCTCTAGATGCACCATGACCCATCAGTTTTCCATAGATACAGGGTATGAAAGTCACCTTGCATCTTAAAGCTTAGAACTACCCATGATTAGTCTCAGTCAGGTAGGGAAGGCTTTAGTGAGCCTTTCCTTGTCCATCATGCCAGGGGGTGTTACCGGGATCAAGCACTGAAGAGGAAAAGGGGTTTGGGTCAAAAGCCAGACAGGGGCTTGGTCAAAAACCTCCACCAGGGATCTTGAAGGATCCAGTTCTGTACCAGCCTCAAGACTTTATCTTAAATTTGGACAAAGTGACAGGTAAATACAGTTTAAAAACTGTACTCTCCTGGCATGGAGAGAAAGCACAGCAAAGGTTCTCCATCATCACCTGGAAGCATCATCATCTGGGAGATGACAGCTGGAGCCAGACCTTCTTTAAGACTGGCATTGCTCCAAGACATGATTTTTCAGGGAGTGCCTGACAGCCCTGGCCTTTTGCAGAGCACAGGTGAAGAAGCAGGTCCCAGTCTGAGGACACTTCTCTGAAGCCAGCAAAATAGTTCCTTGGGACATCAATTTTTTGCCACATTTTCTTGTTTGAGCTACTCCTAGTGGGTGATGAGCATCATCAAGCTGCAGCCTGATGATCTGGCGAAAACAAAGTCCCCCCAGCTTTGCTGCAGATGGGGAAAGGAATCAGCAGCGGGGGTTGTCCACTCAGGAGTTCACCACCTGATTCCAACATTCACTCGTTGAGAGTTGGAGGAACTCATTAATATTTTTAATCAAGTTATTCCTCACAAGAGCCTTAATTATTTTCTCTGGCCTGTCTCACCCACCCTGTAAACACCAGCTGTAAGCTGTCAGAGAGCAGCTTTCATTTCAACTAAAGCTCCCCCATCCACAGACCCTCTTCCCTCCCACTGGGCCTATGACACCATCCAGCACAGAGATGTCCCCAGCTGCCCAAACAAGCCTGGATCTCACCATAGTTGAGACCATGAGCCACAGGATTTACTACTCCAGTTTACCTTCTTTTTTCCTCTAGCCAAGACTCTCCTGGGGAGGCTCCAACTGCAGCCCCAGCAGGATCTCCAGCATCACTGTGCACAGCAAGAGATCTCTGCTGATGCCTGTAGAGACTCCTGAGAAAATGAGATTTCAGAACAGAATGAGATGAATCTCAGTTGAACAGCAGTGCTCAAGCAGAAAGGAGCCTCTCACCTGAGCTACTGCTCTCCTTCACCCAGCCAAGCACCTGGGAAATTCTGCCTTGCTGCTCACTGCAGACCCTTCGTAGCCCTGCTGCTTCCCATCACCAATTAAAGAAGCCAAAACCCACTAAGCTTGAGAGCATGGCTGCAACCCAGGGGACCATGCAAGGTGAGGCTGCCTTCAAACACGGTTGAGCACCCATGGGTGCTGCCCTTTCTTCCTAAGGAAACCCACTGCTGCAGTTGCTGGAGCTGCAGCCCCGAGCAAAGCCCACAGCAGCCCCATGGGCAAAGCTGTCTGAGGGGAAGAGCTGTCTTCTCTTTCTGGGGAAAATTCCTTCACAGATGCACTG